>CM069897.1:3705240-3715401 GCA_036034705.1 Thielaviopsis punctulata
ACATACATACATACATACATACATACATACATACATACATACATACATACATACATACATACATACATACATACATACATATACATACATATGCACTTGTATGTATATACTTGGAACCCATTTCTTTTTTCCTCTTCTTTTTTTTTTTTGTTTTTCTGCTTCGCGACTTTTTTCGGCTTCAACTGTTGAGGCTTTGTCAGACTCAACGCTTGCTCTTACTTTCGCCTTCATAATCCCTTTATTCGAGCTTATGCTATTTTTTTTCTCGCGCTTTATTGATCTCCAAACCAGACGAAACAAGATCGTGGTTGCTCCCTTTTGCCGGCGTCATTCCAAGCACATCCTTACATACATACACACTACACATGTATATACATATATATGTACATATATTTAATTAGTGAGGCTTGTTTTTATTTCTTGCTAGCTTCGCTTACTTTACTCTGCTGGAGCCAGCCAAATCTGCTGTATCCTTCTAACTCTTTTTAATCTGATCCTCTTTTCTTCTGCCGTCTCGATTCTAATCTTGCCAACTCACTCTTACTCTCTCGGCCCGACCCGAACCGTTGTTTGCTTGCCTGTTTCCTCCTCCTCCTCCTCCTCCTCCTCCTCCTCCTCCTTCTTCTTCTTCTGACTCTTTGCGTCCTCCTGTCGTCAAGTTCACCTGCCAATTTTACTCTTTCTGGTCTTCCTCCACGAAACCATCCTTTTGCTTCGTGCGCTTCTGCGAATGCGCCGCCTGATTCCACAGCGCCACGCTTAGTCTACTGCCGCCTTCTTCTTCTTCGCTTGCTACGTTTTTTACACCCACACGCTCTGTCGCTCAGCTTCCTCGTTCTCTACACCCCCTCTCTCTCTGCTGCTTCCTTGCATCTATTTCAGTCGCCTGTCATGACACCGGGCGACAGCTTCCCTGGCGGCAGCATCGCGGTATGTTGCTACTATCTTCTACTCTGCCCTGCTTCTGTTTTTCCCCCAGCCTGCAAACTAACCTCTCCCAGCTGGGCATCGTAGTCGGAATCCTCTCTACCTCCATTCAGAGCATCGGCCTTACACTCCAGCGCAAATCTCATATCCTCGAAGATGCCAAAGCCGCCATCGTCCGCCGCCCGCCCCACCTGCGCCGCCGCTGGCAGCTTGGCATGGCCATGTTCATTGCCGCAAACATTCTCGGCAGCTCCGTCCAGATCTCGACTCTCCCCCTCCCTGTCCTTTCTACTCTACAAGCCTCGGGGCTTGTCTTCAACGGCCTCTGCGCCACTCTAATCCTCGCCGAACCCTTTACCCGTCTCTCGCTCGTCGGCACCGTGCTCGTCTGTCTCGGCGCCCTGTTAATTGCCATCTTTGGCGCCATCCCCGCGCCCACCCACAACCTCCCCGAACTGCTTGAGCTGATGCGCCGTCGCGCGTTTGTTGTCTGGATGGCCAGCACTGCTGTTGTTGTTCTCTTTGTCGCTGTGACTACCGACCTGCTTGTCGTGCTGGTCTCGCGCTCGCCGCGACTGCGCGACCAGAACCCGCGCTTCCGTCTGATGCGCGGCCTCGCTTATGGCTGCATCTCGGGTGTCCTGTCAGCGCATTCGCTGTTAGTCGCCAAGAGTGCTGTTGAGCTCGTCATCAAAACTGTCATTGACGGCGACAACCAGTTTGTGCACTGGCAGAGCTGGGGTGCTGTTGGCGCCCTGATCTCTCTTGCTTTGATTCAGCTGACGTATCTGCACCGCGGTCTAAAGCTGGTGTCTACTTCAGTGCTGTATCCGCTCGTATTTTGCGTGTACAACATCATTGCAATTCTCGACGGGCTTATTTACTTTGAACAAGCAGACTCAATTTCCACCGCGCACGCTGCCCTGATCACCATCGGCACCGGCATCCTCCTGTCGGGTGTGCTTGCGCTCTCCTGGCGTCTCACCAACGAAGGCGCTGCCGGCCAATCTGCCTCGGCCCAGCCCTCGCCCACCAGCGCCCTGGGCTTCATCGACGACACGGAAGAAGAAGAATCCCTTCTCGGCGCCGACTCGCTGTCCGCCAGCCCGCTACACTCGCCCTCTGCCGTCCTTGACCGCGCCCTCATGTCCCCCTCGGGCGCCTACCACACCTTTGCGCCTCACACCTCCTCCTCCTCCTACGCTGAAATCTGGGACGAACTCAACGACGCACCGCCATCTCCCGGCCCGCTGCTCTCGGTTGACGAGCGCTCATCCCTCCTATCGCGCGCACGCGACGACGCACGCCGCCGCCTACGCCGCGCCACCACGACGGGCCGGCGCAAGAGCAGTGCCGCGTCGCTAGCGGCGGCGGGCGATGGGGCGGCAGGCGGCGCGGGGCGGCAGTTGCAAGATGCGGTTGGCGGCCTGTTCAAGATGCGCTGGTTCTCCCGCGACGGCGTGAAGCCGGACAGACATGGGCGACGACAGGCGTCCGTGGTGTTGCCGACGTCTATGCCTACTCCGGGCGGTGCTGGGGAAGAGTCTGCGCCGATAGAGCGGCTTGTCTAGACCTCAACCATATCCTTTTTTTTTCTTTCATTTCCTTTGTTTTTTAATCTTCCACGGGGTTTATCACATCTGTTTCTTTTTTTTTTTTTTTACTTCATGGCTGGCTTCATAGATCTTTTTTGGTTTTTCCTGTTTCGTTTTATTGCTTTTCTACAGTATTTTTTTTGGCTTTTTCTTTTATATCTACGGGCAGCATTCATCGTCTTTATCATGTCCCTTTGTTGCTTGATTATTATTATTACTATTTCTTTCTCGTTAAGTATATCCGGCATAGCCTTTCTTTTTCTATCGGTTGGCAAAGAGTACAGAATCTCTTATCTTGTCAATGGTTTTGTTTCTCTGTTTCTGGTATTTCATTTCTTGATTTTTTTTGGGGGGGAGGGGCATTTCGTTTTCATGTATTTCTTCTGAATATGCATTTGTATTCTTCTTCTTCTTCCGCAACACCTTACTCAAACTATCTTGATATCCTTTCCTATCTAACCAAGACTCATGAAAAAAGACAATCTCATTTGTAAATGCTATACACTTCCAGTCTTTGTGGGATCAAGTATTGAATAACATTTGGTATCTCTAAAACGGCAGATATATATATAACGATAAGGGATTTGAGATTGTGCGAGGGAAAATGGAAGAAATCAAGCAATGCATCATGAATGTAAGTACAAAAAATATAGCAAAAAAATACCACGACTAATAAGTAAAACTCAGAATAGCTGTAAAAGTTAAGATCAAGAAAAAGAAATAATATAAAAAAGGGGGACCAGCCTAAGCAATATAACTCACAAGTGAGTTGTCATTGACTTGGGAAATACAAGAATCGAAGACGTAAAAAAGGTACATAGTACAAGAGAGCAAAAGAACACGGAAATTCCGAGTTGTGTTGTGTATAGAGGTTGAAAGGAAATAGGATGAAGACTCTGGCCAGAGGGGGTTAAAGAGAGAAAGGGAAGCTTAAGAATTCGAGAGCATTGATTACTGTTGTTTTTCTGTTTTGTTCTTCGTGATCTTGTCTAGACGTTTTGGTGACAATAGAAGAGAGGAGAGAGAGGAGAGAGAGAAGGGGTGAAGGTGGAAGAGAGAAGCTCAACACCATGAAAACACAGACGATAGCAATAAACAAACGGCAAAGAGTAGGGAAAAAAAAAAAAGAAGAAACACAGAAACAAGCAAGGCCAGTGCGGGTGCAACCAATATCATGAACAACAACAAAAAGAACATGAATTGGTTGGTATACCTTGCTTCGAGTCTCTTTATGAGCCCATCAGTAATGGGGGAAGATGTGACGATGATAGCGACATCGAAAACTAACTCTCGTTGACATAGACAAACAGCAATAAAGAGAGCGTTGGTGTTTTGCCCATGTTTGATTCCCGTCAAGTTTCAGTTTCGAGGGCATGCCCCAGTCGTCATATACAATACGTACTATGCATACGTACATACCATACATACTGCGACTGAGCATGACAAGGGGGAAAAAGCTGGTTTTGCAGCGTCGCATTGAGCGCTCATTTCGGTAGTTTCAAAGGCCTTTTCACTTGACGCAGCACTCAAGCGTCAGGCTCTTTTTTGTTTCTCACTTCATCTTTTGCGTCGGCCGTTTGCTTGTAGCGGGGTTTGTTGAGAGTGGCAATTTGGCCGCATATCGCAATCTTTTGGTGTTGCAGCAGGATAAAAGAAAACCAGGGTAGATTGTGTAAGCCAAAGTCTTCATATTGATCTTTTTCGTGGGCGTAGAAAAAAAAGAAAAAGAAAAACGTCAGTTGATGCAGGTTGTTCGTGATAGCAACGCAAACCAGACCAGTAGCAAGCACAACTACTAGAAAGAAAAAAAAAAGACTGCAATGAAAGGAACAAAGATAAACAAGAGAAAAAATTGCGCTCGAATTCAGATAATAGAGGATCCAGCTTAGAAGCCAGAGTAGCCGGTCTTCTGGTCAATGTGGCGGTACCGCTCGTTCTCCTTGCGCTCCTTGAGCAGGCAGGCAAAGGCAACAATGAGCACAGTATCAATGCCAACCATTCCAAAGAGACCAGTGAAGATGTCATCGGAGAAGACGTTGATGAAGCTGCTCACGGGCGTCGCGCAGCCGGGCTGAAGAGCAGCCGAGGCGGGCGACGTGCAGACGGAGTTGGTGACAAAGGCGGGAGAGGTTGAGTTGAAGTAGCCGCAGCACTTGAACTGTAGGATTGTTAGTAGCTGTTTAGCAAACACCACGACTGACGATAGCACACTTACAGCAAGCTCCAATTGCGACTGGGCATCAGACGACTGTTCAGACCAGATCTTGAAGGTGTCCTTCTTGGTAGCCAGGGTCAGAACCCACAGGTACACACCAATACACAGGGTAAAGATGGCCGACACAATAACGAAGAACCCGCCCAACTTGATCCAGATGCGCGTAGGGATGAGAAGACCGGGAATGGTCAAGAGGAATGTCATGAGAATCATGATGCCGTTGGCCAATGATGCTGGCTAAAGTTAGTATCGAGATATTGCTTTCTTTCGTGTAGATAGATGGATAGACATGATCAAATCAGCTTACCGTCAAGAGGCCAGCGGGCGTAGACCAGATGACGGGCAATTTCTTCGCCGTTCTTCAGGTCTTTATTCATGTTTCCCTTTACAACAACTGAGAAGCCCACCATGAGAGCACCGGTGACGGCGAACAGGAAGTCCAGCACCATGGTGGTGAGAAGCACCTTGGAAGGCATTTTGGGCGAACGGAAGAATTATTAAGCGTAATGAGATTTTTATAGTTTTCTTGATTTTTTTTTGTGTCGTCGATTAGGACCGAATGATGATATGGTGGTTGAATCAGTTCGAGGGTCGCTTCCAGGCGTCGTCGGGTCGACCTTATATATATGGGGTGGCTTGACCGTGCAAGTCCAGATATTATGTTGATGATATATATAAACTATTGATGGTGCAGAAGAGAAGAGGACGACCGGCGCCGATAGTTAGAGAGCGAAGAAGAAGGGAATAAATAGACGGAGATGCCGACTTCTTTTAGAGAGTGTGATATAAAAAGAAATAAAAGAAATAAGAAGAAAAAAAAAGGAAGAAAATAGAAGAGAAGAACACACGCAGTGGAAACAGAAATGCTTGGAGGAGGAAAAAGAAGGAAAAAAAAAAAAAAAATGAAGAGAAAGAAATTATCAGGACGTGCTCCAGGTAATATTCAGCAAAGTAAGGAAAGAGCAGATACAAACCCCACTGCCGCGCCTGCCTGTCCTTTTCGCCCAGACCAACACCAAACAGCTAAATCAAACAAACGGACGACAGACTGCCCATAACGACTGAGAAACTGGTAGTTGATTGCGTTTGTGCTTTGCTTCGTTTTGTTGCTCTTGTATGGTATGGTACTGGTTTAGTCCTTGCTGCAACAGCCCGAGTCACAGAAGTTTTGGAGGCAGCGAGCGGGTAACCAAGATTGATAAAATACTGATAAAATAAACTAACACGTACAGGGGGAAGAGGAGAGCATACATACCAGTAGTCGTGTTCCCAGTCCTTCTGTTGTTGTTTGACCTTTCAAAAGGGCGGAATGTCAGGACGGCGCTTGCCAGACTGTAGTACGAGTAGTGGAGATGTAACATACATACATACATACATACGTAACACTTGTACATACTTGTAAGGCAGAAGAAGTGCTGTAGAATCTTTACGTGTAGAAATTAAAACGGCTTTGCTTAGATGTTAGATGACGCGGAACTGGAAAGCCATTGGCCTTTTCCTTTTGTCATATGCGCGTCTTTTTCTTTTTCAATAAACACAGATAAGCCCGTATGCTAAATTTACCGCCTGTTAATGCTTCTGCTATACGAGTCAGCCAAGACCAAAGCATCGTGGCTTTGAGAGGGGACCAAGTCCAAGTTAAATTATGGACAAGAAGATAATAATAACACACAAATATGGATCGTGCTTCTTCTTTTTCTGCCCGTACTTGCTTACACTTGCATGTGTACTTGTACTTCCGAGCAAGGATGTATATAAAACGATAAAGATATAAGAAGCCTATGACGAGTTTCTCGTTGCCCGAAGCTCCCACGTCCCGTAAAAGAAAAAAAAATAGTTCTGTAGTACATACAGTTGTCACCCAACAATAACAGAGTGCAACCTATCCTGAACATGCTATGTCTATGTACATGTGTCTGGCCTATGACAGCTGCCAAGAGAACTGGTCAATTCTTGCATTACGGACGACGAAGCCAAGATAGAAGATCATCTGTATCTTCTGTCTGCTGCATCGTATTTTATGTTATATGCATACATATTTGGTTATATGAAAACAACGCCATTGACTAGTAGCAACGAGCGAGAGAGCCTAAAGTCAGGCATGCGAGCGGTAAACTCAGCGGCAAACTTGGGGGTCTGTTATTAAAATAGGACAACACCAACACATGTACATATGTACAAGTATGGATGCTTAAACCCCCGAAATCCTTTAATAAAAGTAACAGTTTTTGACGCGCTGTCTGACCAGGATTTTTTTATAGCTCTCGTCATTTCCCAGTGCTAATGCACGTACATACATACATATATTATGTTTGCATGTTTTTCTCTGCGTATGCACAAACATTTGTTTTTCCATTGTTTTCTAATATGCATCAATCTCATCAAAGCCGAAATCAAGTGTTGAAGCCCGACAAAAAAAACACGGAAATATCTTGACCTCGTCGTTTCGGGCGCACGTCTCGTTTCATGAACTTGCTTCTAACCTCACTCTAAGCCAGTAACTCCACTTTCCATGCAGTCCCTCTTTGGTTGGCCAATCAGCGTTCTGCATGGGCCATGGAACCGCCTGATTTGGGTTATTGGTGTTTACAAGGGGGTTCTCATACAAACACACTCCAAACCCTTCCAAAATAACCCTAAGAACAAGAGTGAAGAGATAAAGTAACGTTGAATAGTTTCAATCAATCTCATGTGCTTTGTGGATATATAGCATCAGTTGCAATACAGCAACACAGCAGCAAGCCAAGATTATCATCATCTTTCTTTTTCCTCTTCTTCTCATATATGTAACATATACATTGGTTAAGAATCTGTACCTGCTGCTCACAGGCCAGACCCGGCCTAGCTTGTACGATCGACATTGTGAACAGCGTCAAGTTGTCTTGGAATTGCCCATCTTCAGGGCAGCTGGCCAGTCTGCTTGCGTAACCCGCTCGTTTCGTCTTTCTTTCTTTGAGCCTCATTTTTTTTTTCGTCTATGATACCAAGCTCCCGAAAACACTCTCATCTCATTTTTTCCAATTGTGGAAAGAAATCTGCATACATACATGTATGTACTCCTATGCTTCTAGATAAGCAGCATTCACAATATCTCAATAATATAGCCTTTATAACACTACACGCCATTAGCTGTGCTCCATCCCGTCGTACAACTTTATCCCTGCAGAAACTCATGATATCAAGGTGCTGTCTATACCAACAATTCAAACACCAAGTTGCAACTTCAAGTTTCTCACATGCGTACACAACATGAATTTGCAAATAAACTGTCTGAGTGAACAGCCACTTTAGTATACTGTTATGCCTGTCCCTTTTTTATGGTTCTCATCATAAATTGTCCGTGTTTAACAACTTTCGACAGTCTTTTCGCACTTCAAAACAACACACAGGTAAACTCACCGACTCGAATGCCTGACAACCTCAGTACGACATGACCGTTTCCGCACAAATCGATTTACACCCTCTCCTCGCTTCGTCATCTCTTTTCTTTTTCTTCTTTCTCATCTTTCCTCATCCCCTTGTTGACTACTTTTGTTGTTTCAACCTGCCTGGGTCCCCCAACATTGAACAATAAGAGACGTCCCACTTCCGGGTATGTATTCCTCGACTGCTTTCTTCCATTCTTCTCTACAAAACGATCTACGTTACATAAACTTGAGAAGTGCCATGATTAATTCGCCGAAACTTCCTGAGAAGTAGGTTTCTGCCCTCGAGATCTGCTATCTTGTATCTTGCCATTCATGCAAAGCTGAGATCCTTTTGGGTGATTTGCATCCAGTAAAGTCCCCTATCTGTATATGTATATGCAGTACATAATCACTGGTATAACTAATGATAGTTATGCTATGTAGTAGAAACGATAGAAATAATACGGGGTTCGTGCGCTCTGCCTTGTGTTTCACATTTGTGCTCAGGAATTATCTTCAACCCTATTTACTTGACTAACCCTACTTCTGCTGATATGTTACACGCAATTGCCGTGAGGAGAGTTGTCAAAAGTTAAAGGATAGGGTAATCAATATAAAGAAATAAGTTGTCCTCTAGATATACAGCCATGAAAGTATGTATGCATAGAGTCTTTTACCTTCTTTTCTATCTAACTGCCCAGTTTTCCAATCAAAATCTCCTGCTTTTTCTCGCGCCTTTTGTTTTGGTACCAAGTAACTATTGAGATGTAGTCAGATGCGGCCACTTTCCGTATCATAGGCCTGATTACCAGTTCTCACTTATACAGAGAATAAAACAAAGGGAAAAAAGACAAGAGAAGTAGAAGATAGAGAAGACATATGAATCTGTGTATCCAACGAAAGTGGAAAAACAGACCGCGGAGAACGCTCGATACGCGGCTTATTTCAACCTTGCAATGATGACATCCTATAGGTAAGGGAAAAACTGATGTGCATACCAAAGGCGCGTCGGTCAGTTGCACAAGTTGGGAGGCAAGTATAGTGTTGTGAGAAAGGTCGACCCGCGTCGAAATCACCTTTAAGAAAAGGAGGGAGATGGAGAGCCAGAAGCATTGCAAGAATTACATTCAACAAACCCCCTAAAAAGAGACTGGAAAAGAGTAAATAGAGAAAAAGAGAGATAGCTTCGTGCAGCATGTCAAAAGACAGACAGACGGGCACCGAGGGCTGTACGAAGGGGTGTTGATTCTCTTTTGGTGCGTGTCTGCGTGCATTGATTCATTTTTGCTCTTTGATATCTGCCAAGAGTTCAAAATTTGAGTCAATAACATTGATCTTCGACGCAAAATCTTCCGCTTTTTTCTCAGCGCCTTTTATATGTAGTTTGTACTAAGTACGTTGAGGTCCGGCCGCCTTCCGCGCTAGGGTCCCGGTACCCACCCTACACTTATACAACTTGCACAAAGGGGATAACAAAGCAACACTCAGAAAAACAATATAAAAGAAACACAATGTACAGCAAGCAATATACGCCACAACAAAACAGAAAGAATTAGACAGCAGTTCCAGTCTCCCAAGCCTCCATGCCGGTGCCCAGATCTGTGGTTTTTGATTGTGTGTGTATGTGTGTGTATTATGTTTATCACCTTTGCTACATATTATGGCACAACTTTCGAGTCCGGAGCCCTCCTCGTGACCGGGAACATGCCGCTTTTTCTACCTCCATTTTATATATAGCTGATGTGTCCTTCTTCCAAACCCGGTTACCATAACAATTCCATAGGGTAAGTCCAAATTCCACACCTCCTGTTGAAGCTGATACCATCTATAAGTTCGGTAACCCCCGATACCTACCTTATAGTTAGCACCATCTCAACCGCAGGCTGAGATTGCACCACTTGATGCTGGTGACTAACTATGGGGGCCCAAACCCATAGTAAAGTACCAGCTCCAAGAGGAAAAGTGCGACCCAAGCCGGATTCGAACCGACGACCTTTCGAGTTAGCCAAACTCGAAA
>CM069897.1:3727896-3741522 GCA_036034705.1 Thielaviopsis punctulata
TTTTTTTTTTTTTTTTCTTTTTTACGATTGTGTGATCACTTTTCCTTTTCCTTTTTCTTCGCACACATCTTTTATTTTTCTGTTATGTTTTATTTCCCCCGTTTTATCTTTTGGTGGCTTAGGCGTTGCTTCTTTTTTTCCTTTTTGCCTTGTTCTCAGTGGTCTATCTCTATCGTCCACAAAATTTATTCTTTTTTTTTTTATTTTCTTACGTGTTATGGGTAGGGGATAAGTGTGTTGAAGTGGGTGGCTGTTTTGGTCTTTTTTTTTTTAACTTGTTCATGAGCGCGCGATGCTGCACTTGCGTGGATGGCACATGGCTCATTTATGTTTCTGTATACCTTATAAATAATCTATTTTTCTTTTCTTCCACGGTGAAGTCTTTAAAATTGTGGTCTCAGAATTTACATCTCCAGCATGAATCTGAAGTACACTCTAATATATGGCGCATCGAGTCAATGAAGTGAAGTCGAATTGGCCCAATTGGGAAGATTGCCTGAATGGAGTATACAACATCCCCATTAAGGTTAAATGGGTTTCCTAGAATGGCAAATATGAGATCACGCGTGTTCTTGCCTCGGCTGCGTGGAAAATTAATATCGATGTACAGCCATGCAGATAGAATAACAGAGTTCTGCAGGTGAGCACAAACATGTATCCCCAACAAACAAAATTGGGCCTTTTAGAATAGCGGAGTGTAATATCATGCTTGGGCCAGATTTGGCTAGCCATGGTGATCCAGGCTTCAATGGGATCACGGGTGGGTTTCAGTGTTTGGCGAGCCTTATTATGGTCAAGGGATGCATTCTAGCAATGGAAATTGCTTTCAAGTCTTATTTACGGAGCGTTCTTGTCAGATTGGGGTTTCTTTTTTCTCTTTTTGTATGGAGGGTTAAGATTAACATGTCAGCAAAAAATGTAGTGCTACGTAGTATTTAAGCCTTGATCAGTTTTGTACTACATTGCTAAGAACTTGTACTTGAATAATAGTAAACCCCCGCAGGATCTTGCTTCTTCATCCTTCTTTGATACAGTGCACGCAGTATGTTTAAACATGGAAACTTTTGCCAAGACAACTTTAAGCTTGCAAGTAAACGATTATAGTGTAATGGCGAGCAGAAAATGTTACTTCTGATCAAAGTAAAAATACATACTACGTAAACGGGGAAAGTTGGAAGGTAAATGCGATGGAAGTGGATGTCCTATTGCCAATTAGGTATAGCCTGAGTCCATAGAAGGTTGCTAGAATGAAAATGGAAGTAAGGGCTTTCCCAGGGCATATGCAAAACTTGAAGAGCAAGAAAGTTAAACCCCGAAACAACAACATTACACTTAGATGTTACTAATTCGTGTGGATGAGTAGGATGATTTCAGAGCTTAGTTGCGATGTGGATGACTTTGAGGGATTTTGAACGCAATGGCTCTCGACTTTTCAGTAACTTGACTTCTACAATGAGAACATGTTGAAGTCCTACCTGATTTCTACATGTGTTAACCACCTTATCTTCATAGCTGTGACACATCGCGAGATTAACCCTAGTATATCAGGCTAGGGTTAAGACCCGACCAATCTTCTTGAGCTCATCAATGGCATCATAGTCTAGCCACGCACAAAACTACGTCCAACATGGTTGTATATAAGAAAGAGGCCGAATTCAAAATTATGCCATGGCTTTTCCTGCAGAGTAAAAGGCTTAAGTGATGAACTTTCTAGCGGCACGTCCGTAACAGGTTAGAGGGCTGTCACTTGCGAAGCATGATGGAAGATTCCATACTTTTAATATACAGTATGTACATATATCTATAGATAAAGGAATAAAAACTATAGTCATCATAAATCTGGCACTATATGAGTCTCTATAATCATGAGGATGAAGTTTGCAGGGGCATATATCCAGCTTATGCACCAAATTTCATAGATTTGACACGACCTAAGAAAAGGTAAGTGTGGGATAGCATTACCAGGAGTATAGAAAATTCCGTGAAAAATTTCTCGGACAATCCATCTGTCGACAAAGCACAAGTGAGTGCATGTCTGTGTCCGAGACATATTTGCATGATGACATCATTTTGCTGGCAATACTACATGTACTTAACTCCGGAGCCCAAGCTTGAGATTCTTGTGGAATCCGTTCTCTGTGTGGGAGAGCAAGCCAAGAGTTCAATGGCAAGCCGAAAAGTGGTTTCAATGGGCGATCATGAACTGCTCACGAACGATCAAGACCGTACTGGTAAGGCCAGTGGCGAGAGAGATAGGGATAACTATTAGAGAAGCTGGTAGATATGACACTAATGTGGCGAAACTATAGAGATTTGCATTTTTGAAAATTGTGTAGCTCAAGATTGATATCTAAGCTCTATTCACAGAGGGGTTATTATCATTGAGAACAAGTGGCGTTGGGTGTCAGCCACGCGTGGCGCCCGAAGGATTTAACATCCTGAGAGCATTTGAGCAAGTTTTCATGCACGGACCAACGTCAACGTAAGTTCAACGCCCTGAAGAATGAAAAATCGGCCAAGCTCGTTTGAAACGAATTATCTGTAGTAGCAGTAAGTTGAAAGAAATTACTATTTATCTAACAAAGTCGACTTTTGATATCAGAAACCGTTGAGAGAGGTTAAAGAGTGAAAACGCTATATGAAAGGACATCGTAAAGCTCCAAGACTCGACTAGCAAATGTACACGCATATAAAACCCAAACAGGAAACCAAGAAAAAAAAGTTAGGCTTGTTCTCCAGCAAACCAAGAAAGATATAAACAGGAAATTATGTGCAAGAAAGTTAAAAAGTCGTAAGGGAAAAACGTAACAGTGGTGACGGAAAATTTGCGAGGGTATTTGAGACAGAAAAGACAACGGTAAAAGCAAAACAAAAAGAAACATTTCGTCTCATGGCATCGCAGACTTAGTGAGAGTGGTCACCGGGGCCCATAAAACGGCCGACCATCAGGGTGCCAAGGAAGATGCCAGCCAATACAGAGCAGAAGTAACCAATGTTCATGGTCATGACAGCCAACATTCTAAGAAGGAAAAGTATTAGTATACTATGTGGTGACTTGGAGGACTTGGAAGAGCAACATACAGAAGGTATCCAACACCGGCAATAACCATGTCAATCAGCGCGCGCACCGGGTCAACCGACATTCTAAACGGCTGGACGATGGGCCCTTGGCGCTCCAGCACCTTGACATTCTGCTCGACGCCGTTCTCCGAGATGACGAGGTCGCGGGAGCTGTTGTTCTTGGCGATGGACTCGGCCAGGCCCTGCTGACCGGCAACGGTGACGTACATGCGCTTGCGGGCCTGGTCCTCCCAGCGCGCCTCGAGGCGGGCCTTTCCAGCGACGAGCATGCGACCGACAATGGCGAGGACGATGATGAATATGCACACGCCGGCGTACTGGCCGCGGGTGGACGGGGAGAAGGAGTCGGAGAAGAGCGGCGTGGTGTGCGCGTTGAAGAAGACCATGTTCATCATGCTGGAGGACATGGTGGTGGTGGTGGTGGTGGAAGAAGACATGGAGCTGGAAGAGCCACTCATGGTCATGTCTTCGGTCACTCCAGACGAGCCGTGGCGCGGAAAGAGACTCGTGGCGGGCATAGTTGATATATTGGCTGAAAGAAACAAAATTCGGAGAGACGAAAGAAATGGAGAAGCGAGCAATCAATGCTACAAGCTATCGGGAATGGATCGAAGGTGGAAATAAGAGCTTGTGATACAAAAGATCAAAAAAAGGAGGATGAAAGAAAACGACGAATACCAATGACTATATACTTGATAGTTTCTATCAGATGCAAAAGAGCAGGGCTATCAGTGTTATGCAGAGTTGAAGTTGAGAATCCAACAGAGGAAACAAGGTGGTAATACAGGTACATACATACATATTGTATGAGCAAGTTTTTTTGTGGATCAACAAGTTTGACTTGGCTGAGGGGCAGAATTGGAAAGCGCGAAACGAAAAGGAAACAAGCTCAAAATGAATGAATGCTATTTTTAAGAACGAAGAACAAGAAGAAAAAGATCATAAAGAGGTAAAGCAGAGATGAATAATGGAAGAAGCAACCTGAGCAAACAAATGCGACCCTGAAACTGGGTCTAGTATGTATGTAGTGAAATTGCGAGTGAGTTTCAATTTAAGAATCGTGAGCATGTTGTGATACCAAAGCGCAAGTAATTTGTTAGGGCTTCGAAGTGGCAAGCAAAAGTCACCTACAGATTAACGGTATTAAGACCATGGAGTTTTTGTGGACCCCAAGAAAAAAGCTTACAGTAACATAAACAAGTGCGTAATGCCCCAAAAGGGAAAAGAGACCCAGGCTAATGGAGGATATAGAGGCCAATTCATGGTTTGACAATGATCAAAAATATGGTATGTACATATGTAACTACATAGGTGCATACATAATGTATACGTATGTATGTATATTTACTACCAAGATAGATGAACATTGACTAGCCGCGAGTCAACACTAAAGAGACGCTTTAGCAAACACGTCAGCCCTCCCTTTCTACATACAGCCAAACTCCATCAGGACCCTAGTCCACTTAAAAGAGCCGCACGGAACCCCAAACTTGCGCATGTTATCATGAATAACCAAAAATCTTATCGCGTTTTCTGCAAGCTACCTGTTCGGTTTATACCGCACTCAAGATGACCTTGGACAGGTTGAGTTTCATCAGCGAGCGAAAACGGTGCAGAGTAGAGCAAGTTTCTGAAATGCTTGTCTGGTTTTATACAATAGTGAGAAAGTTGTTCCAGGTTTAGAAGGCGGATTGAGCAAGTTTAAATCCGACAGTCTATCTGTCATGCATTATGCCGTTCTGCTTAATGACAAGTGACAAGGTGTTAGATGTAAAGCTTGGAGTTCATGTTTCCGTGCAAGTTCTCTAACCCTAACCCTAACCATGTTTGGCGTTGTGGATGAGTTTTAAAAGATGTCAATATCTACGATATATTCGGAAAATAGTGCGAGGTAAGGTAGGCGTTAAGTAGTTTCAATCAATCTATCTAGGATATACATACATACGTACAAGCTATTATTGATGCCCCCTTCGACCCTAACCCTACAGGACGTGTAAGTGACTATAAGTCTGGACAACCTTCCAAACAAAGACATTCATATATACTTTATATATATTACATCTTGGTGTTTACCAGCTATTATAAAATCTTGCACTAACTACATTGATCGCAAGTTCCATTTTGGATCTATATACGTACAAGTCCTTGTATTCTGTTGATTGGCTACATTCCTCATATCAAATATGAAATTCATTGCGACGTTTCAGGAGAAGCTATCGAGAATACGAAAACTTATTGTCATATACTGCGTATATCAACTGTTTGGCTCATCGTAAAAGCTTGCCTCTTGTTATATTAGTTTGCTAAACATGGTCAGAAAGCGCTGCTCTCATAGATACCACATCAATCCAATCGCTTTAAACCCTCCGGCACGACAAGTGACAACGCATCAAATATACGGGGCCGCCTACAAGGAAACACATTACATACTATATGATGTGGTATCATTTATCATTATGCACTACTCAGGGCTTGTCGTTGAGTTGCGTCAAGGCTGTCACACTCTGCATGAAGCGTGTTCCAGTCAGATATTGTTCAGACCGGCGTGGGGCGGTCTCTGAAATGTTGACCGAGCAGCGACATCTCTGATCAAATATTTTCATGAGACGCGAGAGCTTTTCAATGTCAATTATATGCATATGAACCCCCAATGTCTACAAGTAGACATGTAAGATGCATTCTCGAAGTGGTCGGTGTAGTTGAATCAGTTGAGGGCGCTAAACGAGTCAGACAGGCAAGTACCTGTACTGCGTACACTACGACGGACACACTGACAAACAAAAACGTGAAAAATAACTATCATTATGACGAGTTGCTTGCTCGGGAGGCTTTTGAGAGTTGCTGACATTACAAACGACAAACGGTTTGAATATTTAATATTGAGTTCTGCAGGTTTATGCGTTGCTGACAGCTTGACCCGCACGAACTTCGGATATTACATGCATTAATACTACATGTACGGTTGAATTCATGTCGACGGACGTACATCGATACTACATACTATACGTAAACATTTACATACCTACGCATGCCGATCTCTATACTGACAATCATCTACATCACGCCATGATGTGCTACGCCGATGAACGACGACACGGGACAGCGCCAGGCGGCTCTGGACCAAAAAAAGAACATATGCTTCGTCTTTTCGCACATTAGTGCGTCTTCTGGATGCACTGCGATCCGAAGCTAAAGCCAATAGCTCGCCGAAGAAACTCAGTTTTTAGCTTTCAAAGTTAGTTACAGGGAAAGTATCCAGCCTGACACTTCGATACTAGATTTGATACTCGACTCAGATTCCCCGTCTATGCTGAGAAAGATATGCACAACATCCGTAACTATGTAGTACTAGACCAATTGCTTCTAGGCTGATTCAGGTGTTGCATCAAAGGCCTTTTCATACCCGTATGGCTCTCTTTGGTAACCTGACTACGGCCAAGTTGGCATGGGATAGGGTCAGATGAGAAGGGAGGAGCTTGGAAATATGCAGGCAGCAGTTTACGACAAAAAATATCGACTAATTTCTGGTGATTTACAAAGGTTTGCAGATCACAGGGCTTGTGTCAGACAAACGATGGACTGATATCTCCATTTTAGTACGTCTAGCAGGCTACATGAGTTGTCAATACAGGCCGCCTCTCATAGCGACAATCATCCATTTCTACCAGTCGAGTTGCATTCCTGTAGGCATTTATCATCACGAAATGTGAATGGTCATATCAACAAGTGTCCCATTCCACGGCGTCTAATGAAGATGGACGGCCGGCCCCATTAACTTGTTGGATTCCATTCCGAACCAGAGCAGCTGGGCCTGGAAGTCTGGTGCTGGGAACAAGGGCTTGCAAGAAAGAAAGGGACAATAGGTGGTGAAGTTAGACTCAGCTTAGCCAATGTGGGCTGAATAGGCGCTTTACATGCTTGCTCATCAGTGGGTTGTGGGGGGTACAGGGCGGACATGGGTTGCAGGACTCTTGTTTATTGTTAAGAATGTTTTCACATCAAAAATATAACCCACTACTTGGGAACCCCCCCAAGCCGCGGCAAATGGAAACGAAAAGACGACTGAGAAAAAGAAAAAAAAAAATACAGGCAATACATAAAATGCTGCATATATGGCAAAGAAGTATTTGGAAGAGAGAGTGAAACCTCAATGGTTCAGCGGGTGCAGGCAGACACAAGAAACTCAAAATTCCACCTCTGTATGACCCTGAAAGCTGGGATCTGGGACGGCACACACACACACACACACACACACATGAACAGCGGAAAAATTCAGGTATGGGGAAAATGTATTGGCTGAATGGTGAGAGGCGCCCTGTGTATGGATGACGAGTGAAGAACTCGAGCTGAAGTTTGGAAAGTTTGCAGCTTGAGAGAAAAAAGAAAAAACAAAATCCAAGGTTAACAACGTATTTTTGTTTTCAGAATTGTGGCGTTGCACCTCAAGTTAAAGTTATAAGCCCAAGCAGTGGGTAGCAGGATGAGAGAGAGGCCCATAATGAATCAAGCATGGAAATCTTGTTTAGTGGAAGTGGAGGTAAAAAGAGCTGGTGTGTACATATATAAATTGGCATTTAAAAATAGAATGTTGGGGGGGGGGAGAAGAAAAACAGAACCACGGCGATATCAAAATAGCTCCGGGGCATATGGTGTATTTCGAGGTGGCATCAAATCGGAATTCAATGCCAGACAGACTTGTACTTGTAGTGACCATGGAGACAGATAGGAACAGAAAGCGTCTAAGTGGTTTGTTTGTCTCGTCTACAACAATTCTCGCCTCTATTCACATGTGGAATCTGTCGGCGTCTCTATAAAGCGATGTATTTCATATATGTATGTAGTATGTATGTATAAATACTACGTACCTATGTACATGTGCACTAAAGGTAACAAAGCTGATGCTACTACGACGAGATGATAAATAATCAACAGCCAGCAAGCTGCTAAAAGGATTTGAAAGGTGAAAACAGAGACATGAAATATGACAGAATTTCTGTTTCTTAGCTTCTTCCAAACCTTATCAGACAGCGCTTTGGGGGATGTGTTTTCAAGTCCGCGGTCTGAGTTCGAGTGTGCAACCTTTCAAAAGAGGACATGGGCCTAGAACTTTGAGTTGGTTTGCGAATAGAGGAGGCAGAAGAGTTGAAAAGCTTTCACAGAAAAGAGAGTTATAACGGGGTGGTTATTCAAAAGAGTTGTGTAGTGGAGTGGTAAATTGCGGCGCCTGTCTCTGGGATAGCGAAGAGGAGAAACAAGCAGGCGAACTGGGTTTTGGTGAGACAGGAAAACGCAAGCAAAGAGTGTTGGACAGATAGAATGGGCTGTAAGACATTCGAGATGGTAGAGTTAGGGTTGTTGGCTGAGTGAAGGCATGTGCAAGATATTCTTAGCGATTGCTTGCCAGAAGGCACCAGGATAATGAGCGGGTGAGGGTGAGGCGTAGTGAGCTGAGCGACAAAAAGCGAGGGTTATTTACTATGTACATACATACATACTTACTTACAAAGTATGTACATAGTATGCTAAAAGCGCAGCTGACAGAAGGGGGTTTTGAGAAAGGCCCTGTTTGGTTAGTAAAAGAGGAGAGGTATTTTTGATTTTGAGAAAAAGAAAAGACAATAAAGGGTTTAATTATGTGCATCCCGTGCTGCTGTTCCATTGCTTTCAGCTTGATGTACATATTTACATGGGTTTGGATGAAGAACTTACAAGGACAGCGAGAGGGGAAACACGAATTGGGAGGCAGTGAGCTGAGAAGTACAGGCGAGTAAGAGTAATGAAAAGAATGGGAGGGCTACCCGGCGGATTGTTTGGGCTGAAGTGGGAGGGAGTGGGAGGAAGTGGGAGGAAGTGGGAGGTGAACTGTGCTTAGGGTTCACCGGTAGCGAACAGGGTATGCACAAAGATTTGAGGGTTGGTGACACAGCGCCAGCGGCTTGCTGGGTTGTGAGAGATTGAGATTTCTGTTATTGCTATTATTCTCCTTTGTCCAAACACATTTTGATAACAAAAAGAAGCCGATTTGACCAAATATTCCACAGAGCCGAAATATGCCAACAAGGGCAACATGCCCAGCAAAAGGGCGAGCTACAGTGCAGCTAGCATACATACATACATACATACATACATACAAACAAAGAAAGACAGAAAAGTGGCCATGTACATATGTACCCAAGGAGACGTTCGCTAAATTTAAAGCCGCTTTTATCAAGTACAAGTGTCTATAAAATAAGGAACAAGGGAGATCGGAGTTGACTTGAACAGGCGTTTCTGTATTTGATGTTCTACCGTTTTCCTTTTCTAGGAACAAAGAATCGCTCAGCTGCCAAATTTTATAATTCATAGACACCAGAAAAAGCAATTAAGCGATTTACCAGAGTGGGATATCCGTCTTGGGAAAACCGGATGATGGCTTATATTTTTGGTCCCAAGACTGACCGACGAGAGACAGATGGTGGAAGTATATATTGCATTGCTTCAGTCCGGTCTCTTGCGTCCTTGTTTCCCCTCCATTCATTGGCATCTTATCTCCATTGCCGCTTTTGCTCTCTCTCCTCCTGCTCACTCTGTTGTGTTTGCCCATCGTTGTCAAAGCTTGCTTACTTACTCTCTATCCATCTCCCTTGTCGTCTACCATGGAGGTTCGTCCCATCTTTGCTGCTGCTGCTGCTAATCCGAGAAAAATCACGACTAACCCCAAGTACCCCAGTGCGCCTACTGCCTCTCTCGCAACATCCCCTGCGATGTTGCCGTTCCGCGCTGCCACTCCTGCCGCTCCGTCAACATACTTTGCTGCGCCCCCCTCGACCACTCAGCCCCTCCCGCCATCTGCACTGCCGACGGCCCGCTTGCCCATCACCCCGCCCACCACGCCCTCGCTGCTCTGCATTCCGCCCTCTCCGCCGCCCTCTCCCCCAACACCACCTGGTCTTCTACCCTGCGCCTCTTCCCCGACGCCTTTCCCCTCGGCAGCATCCCGCTGGCCGCTGTCCTCGCCGGCCCCGGCTCTGTTGCGCCCGAGACCCACGGCGCGGCGCATAGCGCTGCGCGGGACAGGCTGGCGCCGGATCACGTGCTGGCGGGATACATGGGCGAGTTTGTCAGCGGGTGCATTGCGCGCTACCCGCTGCTGTCTTCGGAGAAAGTGATTGGCTTGTCGGAGCGCTATGTGTCATTGTTTGCGCGCTTTTTCTCTGACTCTGACGCCTGTGCGGCCGTCCCCGACGAATACACGCACACAATGCGCTCCGAGACGCACGATGTAGTGGTCTACCTGTTGGTTTTGGCTGTGGGCTCTTTTCTTGAGGCTCGGAGGGAAGCGGCGCCCGTAATCAGCAGCAGCGCAACGGGGCCGGTGCCTGGGCTCAAGTTCTTTCTAGAGGCGCTGAATGCGTTGATGGCGCAGGGTCTGCGGGGGTACAAGAGCTTGAAGGCGTGGAAAGTTCGCGCGTGGTTCTTGGTGGGTGTGTATTATGAGTTACTGGGGTTGAGGGAAGCAGCGCAGCAGGCAGGTGGAAAGGCGGCTGAGATGCTCTTGGGAATGGGCAGCAAGTGAGTTCTCTCTTTAACTCCATAAAGTGATGTGAACAGTAGACTAACAAGTTAGAACGGGCTTCAGCAGACTGGCAGAGACTACAGCCGACGGTGAGGCGCTCATGTTGTTTTGGTCACTGGCGCAGTTTCAGATGTACGCATCTTCCAAGGTCCGTTTACTGTTTTTATTACAATGCTAACAAACCACAAGGGACGTTCTCACCGACGACTCAACGCCCAACCTCTTTTCCTCTCTACAAAGTACCCCGCTGCCTTCACACGCCTACATTACAGCTCGCGGCTACATTCCCGACTACGGCTTTACCCGGAACATTTTCACGCTCTTCTGCGATCGCCTGACCTTTCTCCGCATCCAAGTCCAAGTCACGCAGGCGCCCACGACTCTTTGCACTCTCTCCGCCCGTGAAGCCTTGTTCACGTCGCGCCTGCCTGTTGGAGCTTCTGCCGTGCTTTGCGGCAGCGAAGCGGCAGCACTAGCATGGGCCAAGGCCCAACGTGCACGGGCACTCAGCGCTGTGTACCGGCCTCTTGTCCAGGCGGCCCTCTGCGGCCAGGATACTGGGGACGTCGTTTTCCAGGCCGTGGAAGCGCTCAAAGCCGGCATCGACACGGAGGAGGAGGTTTTTGGAGCATACAGTGTTCTAGGTTCCGCATGGTATGTCCCTTTTGCTAGAAAACAATGCTGTTTTGGTAGCAGGCCACTAACAAAATAACAGCCAGGACGTCCTGTTGATTACACAGGTGTGTGAGTCTCTCGACCTGCGCTTCCCACTGCACGCAGACACGGTGCAGGCCATGGCAGATCGCATGTCTCAGCATCTTAGCGCAGTGACTCCCAGTGCGGTAGCAGCTGCAGCTGAGGCGCGTCTTACGCTATTTGCGCAGCAACGGGGTTAAAGAAGCTAGGTCTAGGGTTGCTTGGAGTTTGGGGTTTGATTTCCTTGGGTTTACTTTGTTATTGGCGTTTGGAGGGGCTTTGGGAGCGTAATCTTTGATACCATGTAATAATACGGACAACAGCAATAATTCTACATTCCATTCATTTCCAAGCACTTGAATCATTCTGCACAGATATTCTCTCATTGACGTTCTCCTGGTCCCAACTACATACACAATCCACCTCCCTCTCGTGTTAGCCTTTGTGTATAGTCGCCGACCTCCCACTTCAGCTTAGTTGGCAACCCAGTGTGAAGAAGACGACCTGTCACTTTAACCTAACCATCCATCCGTTAGTTAATAGACGTCAAAGGAGTTGAAAGGGCACATCATTGCCTAATACGGCTCAAGTTGAACAAGGGCTGGCCCCTGTTATCTTTTGGCAAGCTCTTCAGGCTACTTGACCGGGCTTCATCTTGACCCTGCTACCGACTAAATAGGATAACTACATACATATGTCCAAAGACCCTAACGATGGACCAGGGCCGTTTCATGTTGAGCTTGTCACAAGAAAAAAATAAAAATAAACCCAAGGACAAAAGACAAGAAACGAAATGTAACCCTCAACCCATGAACAAAAAAAACCCTCGCCAAATACAGAAATGCCCTGTAATCCCTTGCTCGTTTAAGGTATTTGGAATTGGCCCAAGGTGCTGAAAAGGGACAACAGTAAGATAAATATATACAGGAATTGATGGGTAGGATTTTGGTTTGTGGATGAGCAAATTACTATGTAAGTTCGAGTGAGATGAGATGGGATGAGAATGAGATTACGTGGTGGCAGTGGGAAAGTCAGATGGAGCTTCACGGTGATGTTTCTCCTCCCTCCTTATGAGTGCAACTCTCCTTGTCTTACTACCCAAGGACTGAAAGAAAAAGAAATAAATAATTTGGGTTGACAAATACTTCCCTGACGGGTTTCGTTGCAAGGGACTCAAATAAGAAAAACGACAAGGAATATACAAGTACATACTGCGTACCGTACTATATATGTACATACAAGTACAAAGACCAGGAGGGCGTATAACTCTTCAAGAGTCCATGTTGCATCCATCCTTGCGCATGTTTTCTTTTTGACAGGTGCCTTCAGCTGAAAAATTGAGACAAGATGAAGAGAAAAGCAAAGTTGAAGATTTACATGTGTGTACCTTTGTGAGTTTATTTCGGTACATACATTTTAGGCCGAAGCGGCCAAGGCCTTCACTCTCCATGTACAAACCAAGATTTTGGTAGAGAATCCCTTGCTAATATTAAAAAGTGTGATAATTTGTTGATATCTGCTAAGTGTTAAGTAGCAAGGAGAGGGGTTGTCGCTGGAGTTATGGCAAGCCAGAAGCTAGACACCGAGTCAACTGAAAACTGAAGAGATGTATGAGCCTAGGATATCCTGTCTTTTGGAAGCGGGAGGAACATGGAGCTCCTGGACTTGTGTTGGAATTCTTTACAGGTTCAGGCCATTTACATATACTACATACATAAATGTGCTTTTTTAGTTGCTTATGAAAACAGACGCCACAGGAATGAAGTGAGTAGACAGGAAAATTAATAGCACAACCTTATGTATGTACAACAGGTTTTGTAGAGGCAGAATGCACGAGACAATCATACTGTAGACATGCTGCTTACACGTGGGCTTCTTCGTCTGTCGAAAGCGTGGCGAAGAAGTGACTACTGCATTATGCGACCCTTTACTATGACACTTGCATCGAGCTTGCGATGCGCTTAGATTAAAGAAACGAGATTACTGCAAGAAAAAAGCATACACTTAACAATAGGCTGGACCGAAAGCTGTAAGACGAGTATAATAGCCAATCGGGGATGTTTCCAGGTGATTCTCTGTTGGTAAGTCTCCCTTGGAGGATAGTGGTAAAGAGTTATGATTATTATTCAGTTCCCGTTGCATGGCCTATGTAAGCACAATCCCAGTATGTATACGTGTGTACATACATATGTATATCCAGTCATAGGGTTGCACTGAAGGCTGGCCCCATGATCTTCGTCCGGATACTCGATCTGCCGACAGTTATTTTGTGGATTAAAAAAAAAAAAAAAAAA
>CM069897.1:3756544-3794522 GCA_036034705.1 Thielaviopsis punctulata
GGGCTTGGCGGTATGTAATGATGAGCAGAAAAGCCGGACAGCAAAAAAGCAACCCTAGACTGCCACCCTTATTGACAGATGGCTGTGGCGTCTGGCGTTTGTATGATGAAGCGCCGTCTTTTCTAGCACGCCATATGTTAAGCTGATTCAAGATCAGCGGTCATGTAGCAGCACTGACAGAAAATACCATGTTACAAGAGACCATATATCAGCATTTTAACACAAACAGCACACCTCCGAAGAACGTGTGGCGAATTTCATATCTCAATAGACCACAGTGATAAGCTAGACATGCAGACTTCTTGATTGGTGTTGCCTAGCAACTTCTTCTATGTCATGTCTACATTAGACAAAGCTCAATGTTGTAGACGCTTTAGTTGATGTTACCAGCGGCAAGATGGCTTGTGTGTAGAAATGCGGCTTGAGAAATGTAATGACTGCAGCGTCATTTCTGACATGTATAAACCCAAAATCGGACTGGCTTGCTATATTGAAGTTATATAAGTGTTAGTAATCCAAGTATCAAACAGCCTCATAAGCCACGTTACTTACGATGGGAGAAAAGGCCGTAGTAATCTACTTCATAGCAATATTGTCACTTCCATTCAGCACTCCAAGTGAATTCTCAGTGTACAACCCAGAAAGTTTAATGGATTGTAGGCTGATTCTCCCAGCCTCAACTCAAACTGCTGTACAAAGAGGTTGACACGAGATAGCATCAACTCACCACCCCAGAGAGGGAAGATAACTTGTTCCTTGCATATGCGTTTGCTTTGTACTTAGAGAGCAAGACACTACAGCCCCATATAGAGTGCGCCTGCAAGTTCTATTGCCTCGGCTTGGACCACAAAGACATTGGTTTAAGAGGAAGACAGAAAAGATATACATAGTAGGAAGAGACACATCTTTCAGCCGATGATTATATACAGAATTATCTTCTGCAATGCCAAAAAGATCTTGTGAACATCAAATGCATGTCTTGACAAAGTACCACCGGTTTAAAGTTGTAGTGAACACATCTGGATGTGATTTCAAGACGTTGGCTGGTCCATGTCGTACATGTCGTTCATAGGCAGAAATAATTGGAACCAAGTTAATTGAGGTGGAAAGCAGATGGGAAATTTAATGTTGGAGTTTTGTGTATGCTAAATGACACAATATATAGAGTTGATGTATTTTCATAAGAATAGTTGAGTGTAATCCTTATGTTTGCAGTCAATCTTGTTGTTATATGCATACATGGTACATAGTACGTACATATGTGCTACATAGAATAGTATAAAGTCACTCCGAATTCCGCTCTCGAATAAGAGCCACTGGCATTGACACTGGCCTATACTCCGTACATAATAACTCCCATAGGATATCTGAGAGAACTCTAATTTGCTAATTCTACATGCCAGGCGTTACCAGCCTATAATCCAGTGTGCTTATGGAAATCTTACTATAGTTGGACTTTGCCTGACACTTGTCAACTATGTTATACCCATTCATATGCATGTTCACTTGCTTCTTACACCCGTTGATAAGACCTAATGCACACTATATTGAACAATTCGTAAGCTGTAGTTGACGCTGAAAATCAATATCTCGTGCGGTTAATCCATGCCCTGTGATAAAGAACTTGTTGCAACAACACACAATTGGAACAGGAGCAGATAAGAAACTAAAGGCGGCGCCACACAGGATGGCTGAAGCCAATTCTAACCTTGTATACAACTAGTAATGGCATATCGGCATGTAAGCTTTGTAAGAACTTCATGCAAGCGAAGGACAGGTTACAGCTACATATCAGATTACCTGTGGTGCTAGGATTGGTCTGCTGAAAGTTATGTTTCCTGCATAATATACATACGTATGTATGTACTACGTACATATATACATTCTACACCTACATGTTTATCTAGACCTCGCGGTCGCCTGAAGTTGGCGGCACGCCTACACTGTCCTTTTTAGATACGTACTACTCCTTCCAGAACAACTGTCACAGCCCAAGCCTTGCTTCCTTCAACTTATTAAGCGAGTGTGTCGTTTGTTCAGTTATCCGAGTCTAAAAGTCGATATGATCGGTGAGGCTGGTGCCTAGAACTTGTGCGCATTGCATTGGAACCAAGAAAAGAAAGTACAAATGGCAAAGATGGGGTAGCATTGCATAGGCCAGCTACAGATAACTTACCTTTGCATGCATCGTAATTCAGACGCACGTCTATCAGTACAGAAGCTCCATGCGATTTTCGTGTAGATTCTAGCCCACAAGTCTGCATGGCTATCTGTTTGTTCTTTTGCATGCTCTCTCAGTATCCAAAGCAACCCTTCCCTCCCCCCCCCCAAAAAAAAAAAGACTTCTCAAAAAACCGACCAACACTGTAACGTCCTTTTAATGCATGTGACTTTTGAAATGACTGTGCATTTGCTGTGTTTTCTTTTTTTTCGAGAGCTAAGTTGCAGATGACCGGTTCACTGCATATTTTCAACGCCATGGACATTAAAAACATAAAAAGAAAAACGAGTACTATTGGAGAAGACGTAGGTACAATATTCTGAACATGGAGAGAATATCCGATGCTGAAATAGGGCTTGATACCCTAGTAATAAAACAAGGTTGCAATTTAGTTGGTGTAACCTACGGGATATAACGAGAATTCACTCATACTTGTTAATATTAAGAATCTGTATCCAGCGCTTTGTGCATATGCTGTCATATATAGCATTACTCCCAGTCCCCAATGCCTTGTATACAAATATGTTTCGAGATGAGAGAAATAGCTGTCAGTGCTTAGTGGCACATTGACCAGCAAGCATTCAGTGAAATTGAACCAACTGATAACAAAATTCTTTTCTCGGGCCTAAATTACTTATGACATGTATTTGCCCGAGCTTCAGGGTCGGTATTGAAACATCACTTGCATCAACTATCGTACCATGCTGCACTTATTTTGGGCCTGGGAGTATCTGGACTCGATATTTAGTGCCTATTTGTCACAGCGGTCTTTTCTTTTCTATCATAAAATGTTTATAAATAGACTCTCCAGGACATGTAGCCACTCTAAACCCTCTATGAAATAACCATGTTGATCGCTATGAACTTGAGCCCTATTTGGCGGCCTAATCACATCTGTTTTCTTCCTGGCCCCTGTTGACATCAATACATGGCGCTAGGAATGTTGCAGAGTATTTACCGAGTGAGCCTAGAGATATTCACGCGCGCTGCACCAGTAATCCTCTCCTTGTTAGAAGCTGTGATGACCGAGGGGGAAGGGGGCGGGAGGGGGGCTATCTGCATGCTGCCGAACAACGAGAGAACAAGGCGAGCAAGCGATAATGAGTAGATTTGACGGTGCTTCAATGCCGCTGGAGCTAAAAGCGTGTGGTTTTCAAGAAGTTGATTCAGAAATGATGATTGATAGCAGCAGTAAGCGGAAAAGATAGAATCATAGCACATGTATGCACAATATATCTTCACTACCTCGGCCTTTGAACACTATTCTCCCATATTTAGAAGCATCCTCATGAATAACCCAGAAAACACTCACTCTCTGCTTTAGTTATGCTGTGCAACTCTATATATTAATCTTATTTCCCGTCTTTTGCCTGCATGTCATACTACACAACACACATAGACGCAATAAATACACCGATGCTACACACATAGAACCATGGGCTGCAGTGCGTATCATATCACAGCATTGGGAAGAAATTTTGCTGCGCAAACCCTTATAGTACTGAAATACGAGATATAAGTTACGCACAGGTCTTTTGAGTTGCATATGGAACTGAGAAGGGAGGTCATAGAGTGCTGGAGGTGAAGTCACAACATTACTCTAGGTTAAAAATAATGTTGGTTCTGAAAGGAGCAAGTCTAAACCGTGCACATACATTATCCATTTGAGTTGGGTTGAGTAGCTATGATAGTAGAGCTCTTCTTGGAAACGTTAGGTGAAGTCTAATACAACGTCAATGCTCACACTTTCTATATTCTTGGAGGCTTGGTTCCTTCTGTTAGGCTTGGGCTGTAATACATTATAGGATCTGATTACACTAGCCTATAATAGTATGCCCACCAGGTACCTGCAGCAAAAGAATGGCTGTTTATGTTTGGAGGTGACGTCCCAGCGCCCCCTCCTTGACTGACGACCTCTTGGATCAAACCCATCAAAAGCCTTGCTCCGAAGTTGATACAGAATGAAGCGGGAATCACAACTAAAAGAAAAAGCGATATCAAAGTAGTGGCTTTGTATAGAAGGTAGTTCCTGTATCGATGGAAGAAATTGACTCTCGTCTAATCTGCATCTACTTGATATGTGGCGGCAACGCACCAGCAATGTATAGGTACGAGCATACATGGCATGCAAATGTATATTTATACATACATATTTATTCATATGAATGTGTGTGGTATTTTGAAGTTGTTTGAAAAGAAGGCTCGGCAAATCACGAGTAAGCCAAGTCTAAAGCAAAGTACTTGCATAGTCGAACGGCAGTAGTAGCCTATTCAGGCAATGTCCAATGCTATACAGTTGGTTCTGCTAGAGTCGGTAATCGTTTGCCTTTTAAAAGAAGATAAAATACATTTAAAAAAAAAAAAAAGAAAAAGGAAGAGAAAAAGGACGAGCTTTATGCGTGGCTGAATTACGCAATAAATACGTTTTTCTCAAATTGTACCTAAAAGACAAATCACAACTGTTACACGGGCAGAATAGAGGAAAAGACCATGGCGTGCTGCCGTTGAGCAAGGCCCTTGTCTCAAGGCGTCTTGCGAAATTAAATCTATGTGCTCAAGTATTTCGCAAGTCAGATATCATATTTTTATTCATCTTCTGTTTGCTTGGCATAGGCCTTGCAACGCTGATGGGAACTCCAAGATGAAAACAAGTACCCAGCCTGTCATCATGGCTAGGAGAGATAGCAGAACTAAAGTGCACACGTTCTGGAAACGAAAAGGATAGTGGCCGTACAACAAACAGGCATCAAGTTCAATATTCCTCACCCCTCGATGATTGCAAGATGAGATGAAGTCCGTTGCTTGCTATCACAGATAGTCCCACCTTCTGGTATCAAGGTGTGTCTAATTATAACTTATTTTGTTATACAACAAGTCTGAAAGACGCTGTATCATCAGTTGTATGTGCTAAAACACATCTGGATAAACCTAGAGGACGGCCATTTACTTTCTATGTTCACTACTTTGGAAACAAAGCCTTTGCCTTTGACACAGACACCCATGGGAGGAGATTTTGTTGTACATACGAGCACTCATGAGATCATTCGGTCGACGCACATCGCCTATACACTCCTCAAGCATCAACATTGGTATATATAGAGTCATGGGCAGAAGCGCAGTTGAGTGTTCATGGGAACGCACTAATTGAGGTGCGAAGGGGGACCTAGGCTGGTTGACCACAATGTTCGTGTACACTTCCTGCCAAAGTCAGTGTACAAAAACAGATTTGAGTGCTGGAGCACATCCGTACGTGTCTGCGGTTGCGTGCAGGACAAGTTTTCACTGCGTGTCCTTTTTTTTTTCTTTTTCCTGCCCAATGGGAACTTCGCGTCGTGAGTATCCGCCAGAGCTCATATGTCTACATACCTAGTTTCCGTCACTTGTGCTTCTGACCTCCAGACCCGCGTACACTCTGCATTCATAACGCACAGGCTCGTCACACCAAATCAGGAATGCGCAGCCTAGACAACCTCGGCAGCCCTTCCTATTCACACGCCTGTGACAGTTAAACATTACTTTCTCTCGTACTGTGTTTGCTCTTCCACTGCCCGACTTGCCTTTGGGGCTTCAGGAAATACCACCCGTATGTGTTTATACCCAAGTTAGCATCTATCTTTGGGTACACCCCCTTATTCTCACTTGAATATGTGTCACAGAGACAAGATGTTCAGGCATTACCCTCTGACACTATAATTGGAATGCAACAGAACGCACAAGATAAAAGAATGCCATTTGGAACTACCCTGGGAGAATCAAGACGTTCTGCACCGTCGCTACCAACTGGCTTTCTTGCCGAAAGCCTCACCTCCCTTGGCTTCACCTCACTCTAAAATAGCTGGATTAAACACTTGATCTAGCTATGTATCTGCCATTTCATTCGACCTACGTAGGTATGTGTATGCACAAGCTCTTTCTTTTTTTTTTTTTAATCTTTGTCCATTTCTCTTTTTCCTGACGCCAAGAACGTGTCCCTCTTTGCTTCGTAAAATATCAAGCCCATATGAAACGCAAGGTACAAAAGGCACCAGACCAACCAACGCCAGCCTCATGATTATGATTTTTTTTTCTCACCCTCCTTTTGTAAAGATGCCCTGGTTTCTTTTCGTGTTGTTGTGTTGTGTAACGCTGTTCTGGCTGTATTACATTCTGCATGTCTGACCTTTCCTTCTTATTCTTCTTTTTCTTTTGATGAACAAACAGGGCGTATAGCCAATTTAAGATAGAAAGGAAAGCCTTGTCAATGTTGATCAGCCGCTCAATAGCATGGCGCACTGGTCTATAATATCAAAAAGGTCCTGGCAGGTTAGCTGAAGAATGCTATGTTTTCCTCCCAAACAAAGCCCTTAATCTTCAGCACTACCAGATATATTTTGTCCAAGCCTGCATCTCGTTTACTTGTTCATAGCCTCTCAAGGATCTTTAGATTGTTTCTCTATTCACGCTTCTTCCTGCCCAGTCAAGCTCGCTACTGCAGAACCCTTTTGCCCTTCATCTTTGTAGGGTATCTCGTAATCCTGTTTCTTCTTGAGCTATTCTAAATTTGCTTCTGCGTGTCTTGGATCACCGCATACAACCGGTATCCAGCAAAACATCCTCGACAAAAGAAATCGGGACTGGGAAACAAATGTGTCATATGAGCCCACCCCATGGGAACCAGTAACTAGAGTTATAGGCCAACAGAAGCCGTGTCCCCTATCGGTTGGCTGAGGTAATACAATACTTTTTTCTATTTCTTTTTTTCTGGAGTACACCTCGTAACGAAGGGAGTACAAGGACAGCAATGACTGAGGGTCACAACCGCCCATGAGGAGACTTGGCTATGAACTAGTCAATCGCGCGAATTTATTCTCTTTCTTACCTGCATCTGTGTTCCTATATCTCTATTGGGCTTCGTTCCATGACTTACTCCATCTTGTTGGGCCGTTTTACACTGGGGTTTCGGCATAGAAGACGGAGGAAACGCAACATGACGCCTCCTTGAGAATCACATCTGGTGAAGTTGACAATAGACCATGTATAACTGACAGAGCCAAAATGGAATTAAAACTTAAAAAAAAAAGAAATCATGGCTAACATGCAGTGGGACGCCGCGGAAGCAGCGCATACAGCCTCGCAGCAGGTTCATTAGTTGCTATCGCCCACCTGCGCTTGAAGGTTTGGATATCATGAAACACGCCAGCGCTTCTCGAGTTGTGTTCACTAGCCTGTGGCAATTAATGCCCATCATTTCTGTGCAAAGAGCGTACGTGTGCAAGTATAACGCTGTAGTTTGCATACCCGAGAAGTCCGCCCGATCCATCTATTCACAGGCACTGCATATGCCAGACCCAGCCATCGCCACACCCGCACCATTGACTCACATTTCTCTCTCTCTCTCTCTTTCTCGCACACACTCTGCCTTCTCTCAGTTTTCCTCTCCCCCTCTTCATGTTCCTTCTTCCTGTTCCTCTCTCCTTTGTCTTCTCAGGCCACCCGTCCAAGCTTACACAGCATCCAAGTACACAGCAATATCTATACAGCATCATGCCGTACGAGTCCCTTTTCCACGGCTTAACCGGCTGCTTTTGTTTTTAATTCCGAGAGCCATATCTTGTGGGGGTTTCCCTCTGATTCTCCATGTTTTCCGCTGTCAAAAAGCACATTTGGAGCGAAGTGGCGTTGTACCTTTCTTTTGCCGGTGAAGTTTATCCTTGGAATCACAGTTTAGTTGTATCGATTGAAAGATCTTGTAGCTATGGATGTTTAGACTGCATTGCCCTGCGAACCCTCTAAACTGTTTTTTTTTTTTTCATTTCTCCAGACTTTCTGAAATAGTGAGGCTGTTGAGAATACCCGTCTGTGCTACTGATTAGCAACGCTCCGTCATATATACTTGATTCTTCTTTTTCTTTGCCACCAACTCCCCACTGTCTAAAGCAATGAACCCACGCCTGTGTTATTTACCGGTACTTCATGTCTTTATGTCTTTCAGCACCATTCTCTTCTAGATTTAGTTTGTCTTTAGCCTTCTGCATACCTCCTAAGCCACCTCATTCTCTATGTCCAGGCCCTTGTAACGCTCACTCCTGCTTCTCTCAAAGAAAGTCCTAACTTCCCATCCAGCTAATGTCTTTCCCCGTTCCTCCCCTCAGTATCTTGTTGCTGGGGCAGAATGGAGAAATTCCATACTTTACCCCTTTGCCATGACACCCACACATTTCTAAGCCTCCGCTCCATCTTTTTTGCTATGCTTTGCATCAACACTTGTCTTGTTGACTGGCTTTTGTTCGTAAGAATCTCCAGTCATGGGCCCTGTCTTGTCTCTGCTTTTCTTTTTCATAGTGTCTCTTTCCATCCTTATCCGTAACATATCACTTGTCTCACCCAAGTTCCTTACTTGTTGTTTGTCCTACCCTCGTTGTTACTATTGACCCTTGTTTTTTCAAGTTTCTGCTGCTCTGCTTAACTCTCTTATTTCTCCTCCTCCTCCTCTTTTTCTTCCTTTTCTTCCTTCTCTTTGTTCTCCTTCTTCTCCCTATCTCTGCTCTTGTCCTACCCTATCCATTCTCCCGTCTTTTCTTCCCTTATTTTTGGCTCTTTTCCTGTCTCTATTCTTTGTCTTTGTCTTATCTTACCTTATATTATCTTTGTCTTGTCTCAAGGCCTTATTTCGTTTATTTCCTACCCCTATCCTTCTTCATTCTTCTCCGCAGATAACCCATCCTATATTACAAACTCACACAATACAACCCGTATTCTCTTCCTCACTTGTCTATACAGTCTCTGTACTACCTCACTTATTAATCACCCTGCCTTTTTTTTTTTTCCTGTGCCTCGTTTCTGGCCCCATCCACGCCCCCCCCCCCCCCCCTAATTTCCAAGTTCTTTGTCTCTGGTGTATATATATTTATTTATTTATTACTACAAACGCAGTCCTTTCCTTCTTGATATATCTCTGTTTCTACATATTCAGCTTCATGTCTCTAATAATAAGTTTTTGTTGATTTTTCTTCCATCACCTTTCACGCCCCCATCGACAAAGAACGCATATAAAATCCTTTCGTACGAAATGCAGCGTAACCCTCGGAATCTAGGGTTGCACAACTTCCGTTCCTCAAACCCTAGTGTCTGTCTAAAACCCTAACTGGCTCCATCCAATCCTATCGGCGGGCTCCGGGCCCTTTTTCTTATTCGACTTGTCTAAACAAAGCGCAGGAACATCCCGAAGATGGATTCTTCTGCTTCTTCCTAGCTCTGCACGATAGCGGAGCAATAGTAAAAACAACGGCAATGCTGTAGATAAGATATCAGAAAGTCTTATCAAGTAACGCCATCGAGTAACCGTTATAGAAACTCACGATCCATCCACTTTGTACGTGTGGATTTATTGCATCGAGTTCCTTTTTGTGCTTCCAAAGAAGAATAGTCTTCGTAAATTCGTTTGCAACAGTAGCCGCCAAAGTATAAATCGGCCAAAATAAAAAATAAAAATCAATCCCGTAATACCATCCATCCGTTCAAAAGCGCAAGTTGAATCAAGAGACAAACCCAAACAAGAAAATACTAAACCCCATACTCGAGCTTTCACAGCTTCGACACCGGCGATGCGGGGCCGACCGTCGTGATCTCGTCGTAAAGCAGACTACGAGGTTAGGGTTAGGGTCAGAACAATCAACAGCTTATCCCCATGAATGATTAACATACCTTGTCAGGAAATCGGCATAGTCCTCGCCAGTAACCTGGCCGGCAAAGTACTTGGCCGCCAGCTGGAACTTGTTGCCAGCCGGCGCACTTGCCTCCAGTTCCGCCGCGCTCTCCTTGAGCAGCTGCAGCGAGTAGGCCTTGTCGACCTTCTTGCCCTCGGCCGTGCTGATACCATGGCGCACCCACTGCCACAGCTGAGAGCGCGAGACTTCAGCCGTCGCGGCATCTTCCATCAGATAGTTGATGGGCACACAGCCGACACCGCGGATCCACGCCTCCATATATCCCAGACCAATCTTGAGGTTCTTGCGAATGCCCTCCTCGGTAATCTTTCCGGGCACGTTCATGTTGAGCAGGTCATTGGCGCTAATCTTGACGTCCTCGCGACGGATGTGGATCTGGTTGGGAGTCGGCATGTGGGTGTTGAAAACTTCTGAAGCGATGCTAGCCAGGGCCGGGTGGGCAACCCAGGTACTATAGAAACCATCATTAGCATAACATATCATAATAATAAGTTTTCTACTGTGTTCTGCACTTACCCGTCGTGGCCGGCGCGCACCTCACGCAGCTTATCAGCCTTGACGCCCTCCATAGCCTTTTCATTGGCAGCCGGGTCGTTCTTGATAGGAATCTGAGCCGCCATGCCACCCATGGCATGTACGCCTCTCTTGTGGCAAGTCTGAATCAGGAGCTTAACGTAAGCATCCATAAACGGCGACGTCATTGTAACGCTGGCGCGGTCAGGCAGCACAAACTTGGGGTTTTGACGGAACTTCTTGATGGTGCTGAAAATGTAATCCCAGCGACCGCAGTTGAGGCCAGAACTATGATCGCGCAGCTCAAAGATAATCTCGTCCATCTCAAAGGCCGCCAGAATGGTTTCAATGAGTACAGTACCACGAATGGTGCCGCGGGGCATGCCAATGTAGTCCTGGGCAGTGTTGAACACGTCGTTCCACAGGCGAGCCTCTAGATGCGACTCCATCTTGGGAAGGTAAAAGTAAGGACCGAATCCCTGCTTCACAGTCTGGGTAGCGTTGTGAAAAAAGTACAGGCCAAAGTCAAACAGCGAACCGGAAACCGGCTCGCCATCAACAATCATATGCTTCTCTTCCAGGTGCCAGCCTCTGGGGCGGACAATCAGAGTAGGCAGTGTTCTGTCGGTGCGCAGCTTGTACTCCTTGGGGCCGATGGTGAAGTCGATTTGGCGGCGGTTGGCATCGTACAGGTTGACCTGACCGTTGACCATGTTTTCCCAGGTCGGAGCACTAGAATCTTTGGAAAAGTTAGCATGGGCAACAAAACTGCGTTGGCGGAATTGTGCTCAAGACATACCCTCAAAGTCGGCCATGTAAGTCCACACATCCGAGTTCAAAGCATTCACCACCATCTTGCGATCAGTCGGGCCGGTGATTTCCACCCGGCGATCCACCAGGCCGGGAGCAGGCTTGGCACCCTTCCACGAGAGATCATCACGAATCGCCTTGGTCTCGGGGAGGAAATCGGGCAGAACGCCACGGTCAATCTCGGCCTGGCGCAGCTTGCGGCGCTCCAAAAGTTTCTTGCGGGTGTCGTTGAAGGAACGGTGAAGAAGGGCGACGAAAGCCAGAGCTTCAGGCGTCAGGATCTTGGCCTGGTGCTCCTGGACAGGCGCCTGAAGGCTGACACCCTTGAGAAGGAAATCGGTAGAGGGCATTATGAACAGACGTGCTGTAGATGTTTTGAAAGTTGAGATAATTATATGACGAAAAGACGAAATAGAGTAAAAAGAAAATTGATGGAAGGGCTACAAAGTCACTAGAACAAACTTCAAGTAACAAGAAGAAGAGAGAAAACTAAAAAATAGCAGAAAACAGCAAGGCAGCCCAAGATAAATAATCGGGGGAGTCGCTTCAAGCTCCTCTGCTATGCTATCGATTGTCAGTAAACGATACAACGAAGCGGCAAGGAGCAGACTCACAAATCCAGCGGGAGCTACCCTGCGCTTGCTTGAATCCATCAAGATAGCTCTTTCAGTAGTATTACAGTATGTATGTACATATGTATGTATGTATGTACAAGTACATGCGAGTGTACATACTTGGTATGTATGTATGAGGTTGCCCTTGTCCGATACCCCTCTGTCCGATAAAAGCACTCCCTGCTTCCTTGTCCCCATTAGGTTGGCAGAAGGTGGGGCAAGTTATTCGACCTTGTCTAATCGCCGGCAGTCAAGAAAACGTGAGCCGGTGAATACCATGGTACATGTGTGTATACTACTCTGTATGTATTGTACCAGTACTCTGTACATAGTAAATAACAGCATTTTATTTGAGGAGGGGTAGTCAATCAACTTCAATTTTGCTAACAAATCAGCCTGCCAGATCTGCTCTTGGTATTGTGCTGTGCTGTGCTGTGCTGTGCTGTGCTGTCTTGTTTTCCCACGGCAAAGTTAGCTTCCCAATTCGGGTTTTTGACTTTGTTATTTACTGTACTGTCCTCGGGTCATCAGACCAGCTACCTCCTTGTTGTCTCTCTTTCTTCTCAATAAGCCATTTATTAGCGGCGTCTCAAGTCACAACCGCGGCCACAAAAACGAATATATCAGAATAAGAACGAGGCATGACGTGGGAAATCGGCAAGCTGACTCTGTAAAGATCCCGAGTAGTATATCAACGTGAAGCTCTAATTTTACTATTCATTCCGTTGGTTTTCATATGCTTTGATGTTTTGTTGTATTGGAACGCTTTTTTGGTACGCCCGAAACCAAGCGGGGCTCTCCGGACTACGGGGACGTCCGCCAACAATAGCCTACCCAGCCGAAATCGGCCTCGATAAACAAAAAGGGTGTGTTTTCTGTTTATACTATGTCTATTCATGTAAATACACATCATCTAGAGACGTCTATTTTGGAACCAAATAAGTCCTCAATCTTTGTTGGTGTAGCTTTCTTACTCACCATCTTACCCCCATACATACGTAGTATACTACTAGTATAAACCCAATTCAAGTCAACCCTCTTTCGCGTGCCACTGTTTCTGGCACACTCTCTGCGTTCCTCCGACCCGAGGATATAATCCGCTCCTCCGGATTCTATCATCTCGAGCTAAGTTAAATAGCATGCACATGTCAGTCTCTGCAACCATCATGCAAAGCAACCCTCGAGCCGTGGCCTTGTAGCTTTATCCCCGGTCCCAATTCACCACATGTGTACAAGTATTGGCTTTTCGGCATGTCAATTTGTGTAGCACCAGAACTCCCATTGTATGTATGCTCAGCATGGAAATTCTGATCCCTTGCTTTTAGCACTGCTTCTCTCACTTGACAATCCCGAGTCACCGAGGCCGCTTATCCATTTGTCGCCATTCGGCCATTCATTTCTCGCCTCCCTTCGATTTCGCCTTTTTCATCTGCATTCTTTTTGGCACACAATTATTTGACTGTTTTATCGCTGACCCAGGCTAATTATGTATGTATGTACTACTTGTACGCAGTACTATGTACATAGTACTTGTACATTGCAACAGCTCTGTCTTGTCTCATATGCAACTCAGTAGCCCATCCTTTTCATCCCCTGGCCCGGTACACCGATCAGCCGAGGTCGACGTCTCCGCCCTGCCGTTCCCTGTTTTAAAGCTTCGCTCAGCCAATCGCACGGCCTCATCAATACCAAACCAAGTCGTGAAACCTGGTTGATATTTGGCCTTTAAGATTCCTGTTCACAAGCTTCTCTCCTCTCCAAAGCTTTGCCTGCATTCCATAATCCGGGGTATGCACCTTTAAGCGGTGCATAAAGAGACTTTTCGTGTTGTGTTAAGCCAGTGGACAAACCATATGTAAAAGTTTCGTATTAATTCTCACAGGTAGATTCAAAAACACATGAAAAAGTAATAGAGTACGGAGCAGATCAAGGAAAAGTGTCGCCAAGTGCGCGGCATTTTGTCTTTATTATGAAATGAACGCAAACCTTCTCGCGCAAGATAACAGAAAAAGACGACAACACCACAGAAAGAACAGAAAATGAGCGAACGGAAAAGATATAAATGAAACACATATACAAGTAAGAAATGTGATAAGCAGTTATGCATCACGGGGTTATAAGTAGACAAAGAAAAGTGGAGAGTGGGCGAGTCCCACGTTGTCGGGTGCATGTATGTAGTACATACATACTTGTATGCACACACATAGCATAGTAACCAAAACCATAAAAATGAAGGAATAAAAGAGAGTTGAGAAAGAAAGCAAGAAAAGCAATAAAAAGAAAAAAGAAAACCACTTAGATCGTCCGCATACCTCGATGTCCGGCACCATGGTGTTTCGATGCGCCAGAATTGTTGCATGTCTCGCGTGTATGTTGGTTCAGAGTCTGTACCATGCAAGACGCCTTCTGGCGGTCTTCAACAAGCAGATGAGCTTCGCCGATTTGATACTTGATTGTCTTGACCACAATGTGGAATGTGCTGGCCGCTCCGCTTTCCTGCACGCAGCGCAGAATCGAATAGGGAGTTGGAACGCCATGCTCAACACAAGAGTGGATTTCGATGCGGAATGAAACGCCCTTGGCTTCAAGCTCTGTTATTCTTGGTTAGCCACAGCACGGAACACAACACGCATGCATTAAACTTACTGTTGCTTGACGAAACCGTGGCATAGATGTGGCGTGAGTGCGGGTGGACGCCATAGTCTTTCAGACCGGCACTCTTCCAGCGGTTGAACAACTTTAGGATAAAATCTTTGGAATCCTTGTCCGACATGTACACGCAGATATCCTTGATAGCTGGTTTTATACGGAACATCCGCGTCATCCAACTTTCATAGACTGCATCTTGCTGCTTGCCGTTGGGAGATTGGCTCATGGGAGTGATGGGGGTGACAGGGGTCGGTGGTGGCGCTTCTAAAAGTCCGTCAGTTTGCGTTAAACTCTTCTGGAAACTTTGGTACATACCTGTAGCTGTCTCTGGGCGCTTGTTCTTGTGGTTCTTCCATGCAAGAATTCCGTACCGCTTTCCCACACTCTGAAATCCATTGACTGGCAGTTCAGGCTGAGGCTCGTTACTGAAGGTCTGCGTCGGCCGCCTGAGCGAAGATTGCGCAGAACCATGTGAGTGGCCGGAGAGGCGCTGAAGCCAGCTCATCTTTCGTTGCTTATGCTCCGCTTCATTGTGCTTCTCTGCCTGGTCCATTCTGCTGGGATTGACCACAGGAAAATTCTCGTACTGGCTCTTCTGATCAACGGTGCTTACAGAGTCCCGTCTCATCACGCGGTCCATGAAACGATGTCCTGTCAAGGGACGGCGAGGTGAATTGACAACCCGAATCGTCCTGTCATTCTTCTCAAGAAGCTTGGCACTGTAGGCTTCAGTCTTGTGCGGTGTTTGTTTCACGTTGCCCGTTGGTGCTGACGAGTTCCGACCACGATCACCATTGTCCTCCATATATGCGGCATCAGCATCAAAAATCTGCACGTTGGTGTTGCTGTATAAAATATCAGGAGGAGCCGTCACCATACGACGGGACTCCTCATGATCGAGATCAACAGACTTGTCAAGAACGATGACATTAGGACTCATGATGGGAGTATCGGAATCCTTTGCATGTGCCATCTTGCCGGCCGATTCAGTAACGAGCGTACTTTCATTGCTGGAGAAGCTGTCAGGCTGCTTGAAGCCTTCACTCTGTACAGGCGAGCTTAGGTACAAAGTTCCACTACCCCCGCTATCGGTAATAATGGAACCATTCAAAGCGTCGTCCATGCATAATGCGAAATCGGTAGTGGCTCTACGTACATCTTCCTCCATAAGGATAGTGTTTCTGTCAGCAGCAATCGAGTCCTCAGAGTCATCCACAGGAGAAACAATATCCTCATCGGCCGTAGAAGGCTTGCGGACACCGTCAAATAAAGGCCTTGGACCTCTGACAACACCCGAGCGGCCACGTCTCAATCCCGCATTCCGAACGTGCTGTGACTTAGTTGATGACCGCCGACGAGCGTGGTTGAAGTTGACAGGACGCTTGTGGACCACGACGGCCTTGCGTACATGGCCATATTTGATGCTCTTGCTGCTATGCATAGAGCTCACTGAAATGGTTCTCTGGCTCATTCTAGTACTATGTGAGGTCCGAATGGAAGTCATTGTCGCATTCATCTTTCGAAGACGGGCGGCACTCTCTTCGCGATAGAAGCCATGTGATCCGTTTCGACGAGAGTTTCCGCGATGGACAGGCTTGCTCCGGTGATTGCTACTACCAGGCTTATTGGTGCTGTAGGCTTCATAACCATCGACTTGCTCGCCGTTGTCATCAGTCACATGAGAGATCACTGTGAAACGAGAAACGTTGCGGCCAGAATTAAACTCGCAAGTGGAGGCCTTGCGCTTCCAGGTTGGCTTGCTGAAGTAGTGGTAATCGCTTTGAGAGTGGACGATTTCGGGCTTGAAGTCTTCAAGCTGACGCTCACGGTAGTTTTGCAACAACCAATAGAATGATTGTTGGTCATTCGGCCTTTGGCGCTATTAGCAATGGTCATAATATTTTATTAGAAAAATCACTCACTCTGTAGAGGTCAAAAGCATGACCATTTCTTCGGGTGTGTATTTATACCAGAGAGTATGTAGCTGGCGAAAGATACCACTATCAATCTCGTTGGCTCGGAGAGGCCTGGGGCTGATACTCTCGCCAACCTCTGGCGGCTGTCCTGTTCGGGGGTCTATGTTGTCGTATTTGGCATACTTGGTGATGAGTGGATGGCGGTACATTTCTTCCATGGAAATGCGGTCGTCGGGGTTGGGAACGATGATGCGTCTGATAAAGTCACGAGCCTCGGGACTTAAGTGAGAGGGAATTGTGTATCCGCCATCTCTAACGCGTGCTATCACCTCTTGCTGCGTGTTGCCATTGAATGGGAGAAAGGCACAAAGCATGGCGTACAGAATAACCCCCATGCTCCAAATGTCGGACTTGCAACCATTGTAGTCTTCTCTTTTTGAGATTTCGGGAGCTGCGTAGTGAGGACTTCCGCAAGCCGTCTCCAGCTTGTGGTTTTCGTACTGGTGCATGGTTGCCATGCCAAAGTCGGCAATCTTGATATGGCCATCCTTGGTAATCAAGATGTTCTCGGGCTTTAGATCTCTGTGGCAGATGTTAAATTTGTGGCAGTACGACATGGCGCTCATCATTTGTCGAAATAGGTACACGGCGTATCTCTCGGGAAGCGCTCCTTGGTTGCGAATATAGCAGAATAAGTCACCGTTATCGACTAATTCGACTACAAGATATCTGTATGCAGTTAGACACTGCTTTAGCCCAGCTATCGCAATAAGTGTGAGAGAAATGAGATAACTTACATGTGCGTGCGGTTCTCCCAAATGTCGTAAAGCTTCATGATGTTGGGGTGCTGGATGAGTTTCAAGATTGCCACCTCTCTTTCAATTCCCAACGGTACTGGGGCTTGGCCATCAGGGCGCACTGTTTCGCGGGCATCCTTCAGATCGAGGTTTGCCAAGCTCACAGTCTGCGTCAGACGAATAGTGTCTTTTGACACAATTTTGCAAGCTGCACGAAGCTTCGTCGATCGGTGGTAGCAAGTTTTGACGGTGGCAGTGGCGCCTGTGCCGAGAGTTTCACCGAGAACCCAAGCGCCAATGTACACTTTGAATCCATCCTTGTCGCGCAATGAGAAATCGATAGGCACTCGGTGTCTGGCGGCAGCATTGGGGTTATGGCGGTTGTAGGCGTTTTGAGCGTTGTGGATGGCCTCCTGGCGCAGAGATTGTGCTGTGGACCTCTGGGCCTGGACGTAGTCTTCCTGGTACATGGGGGTTGTCGTCCCATCGGCCATGTATCGCATATGCTCAGGTGCCCGATAGGGAATACCTTTGTTTCTGGTGGCAGGTGGTACATGTGAGTATCTTGGGCCCTGTGTGGTCCGCGGCGCTGCGTATCTTGCCGGCTGTGGTCTTTCTGTCATGGCGGACAACAGTAGGGTCGGTTGAAGCGATGACAGCAAGGTAACTCCTTTCTCACAGTTAGCACATCGTCCGTCAGATGGGCAATACATACAATGAAAGTTATATAGAAAAGGATATATGAGGCCATGATTTGTCCTAGCATGATATTGATGTATGCTGAGGAGGTGGATGAAACCTCAAGGATAAGATCTCGGTAAAAGTCACGATGCACGAGACTCATAACGAGACGAGTTCTATACGTAGAGTGAGTGTAACCCAAACTTACCAATGGTCGGCGCCGAAAGAATACACCGATGTATGCTTGCTAATGATGCCGGCGATGGAAGCTCAATCGATTCCAGCTGTGCGTGTTATTTGTGATGAAAACAAATAAACGATTAATGAAATGGAAAGCTGCAAATTTTTGAAAGGCGCTTCAGGATACCAGAATCCGGTTTCAACAACCAAGAATGGCAGGCTTTCGGGAGAAGCCTCAAGGACGAGAGAAACACGGAAGGTGCAGAGTTTGTTTGTTTTTTATTCGGACGAGGCAAGCTCAATAAGGCAAGCACGCTTTGTTTGGCAAGAGCATTGGAAATTTGAGATGGAGCAAGAAAAGAAACATGTCAAAAAGAGAATAAAAAGGAAATCAAGGAGAAGAGAAATAAGATGAAAGAACAAGAGGAAAATAACAATGAGATAGCATGCCGTCAACATTCTCTACAGCTCCAGCCACCGCATACCAGTCAAAAAAATAATCGTCAAATCAATACTCGAGATGAAGGCCCGGTGATCTCAGATAGCCAGGCGATTCAGCCGATCTTGCCACCATTAATGTACCGAGTGTAAGTGACAAGTTGCGAATTCCAGTCACAACTCTGAGAATTCCACAACGGCTTTTTTGAAGAACAAATACACAAAAAATGGTTATATCTTGGGAATTTCACGTTAATAACCACATTAGCTCGGTATCTGAGTTGTGTAGTATGTAGTTTCGCCAGTGTTGGTTACTATCCTAGGGATGCTCACGAGGAATGAAGGTGTTAAATATGTTGCGATCCTTGTTTGAAATAAAAAAAAAATGCTTTTTGCCACAAACTGTTGAAATCTCTCATAGCAACCAGTATCAAAGTTCTCCCTTGACATTGTTGGATGTACAGTCGAAAAAAAAATCCATAGTAAAAGATATTGAGCAACGAATTCAAGGTTTGGTCATGCCTGGCACAACGCCCACTTTATCATGATGATCAAATGCCTCAGAAAACTCAGCCGACGTCCATAATCTTTAGGAACAAAGGCGTATTGTTTCCCAGGTTATGTGGGGGATGGGGCTCTGATTCTTACATACATATATACATACATATATATACATATGGTAGTCTCAACTTCTGTCGCAATATGATCCACATGTTGGTCTTTAAGTTTCACAAACTGCAAAGCCAAGTTCAACTCGTCTTTGTTCGAGAACTTTGTCGGTTTTTTTGACAGGTATAAGGTTATATGCGGAAAATTTGTATCGTATGCATATGTAAGTGCATGTATACATATTGCTCAGTGTAACGTGATTCAAAACCAGTGATTCGAATGCAACTTCTTTAAGGCTTGGGGCACAGTTGTCATTGCTTTGATCATCTACCATACAGTAGTGGAAGGATGAGTTGTCAAAGCAATCAAAGCATGAACCACCATGTCCCAAAATGGTTAGTCTGGAGGCTAAATTTACATCGTCAATGCAATCCATAATCACCAAAAACCTTGTTATCGAATGCTTACGAAAAGTTGTGCGGCACATAGGAGACATGCCTTGGTTTAAACGATCATGCATGTGCAGATAATGGTGATACATATTACTTGTAACATACTACACGTACATACATGCAGTGGCAGTACTAGCAGTATGTACTACTAGTACTAGTATATTGTAAGCAGTAAGTAGTATTGTTTATATGAGGAATTTCTGCGGCTCTAAATTCTGCTGTGCCCGTTGACCGTTAATGTGGGTCTAGATTGAGGCGACTTTGACGTTTCTGGCAAGCTAATGCCGGCTTGACCGACTTTCTATACACATCGAATGCAATAGTACGGACCTAGAAAAACATGGTATTGATTTATAATCAGGCCATAGACGAACTTGATCCACCCAGTTTCTGGTGCTTACATGAACGTTATTGTCGTAGATACATATCCATAATGCCCCCCGCCCAACTCAATCCTAGCATACACACGATATTATGTGGCTTTCAATTCACATCGTAGTTCTCGGACAGCGAAATCATCTGCTCGTACGTCAGATAATTAGATTATCTGATGGCAAGGCAGAATCGATTACTTGCATACTGTGATTGCAAGTGTCTAGTGATAGCATGCTTCATACAAACCCCCAGGCAGAAGCATATCTCTGTCTTGATATTCTCTAGGGTTAGGGTCATTATTTCGATTTGCACTGCCTTGAAAGGCTAACTTTTTGCTACATGTACGAATTTATACGAGATCTTAATTAATTAGAGTTGTCTAATTGATCTTCGCACGTAACAAAAGCCTAAATTAGAACAAAGGACTAGCCAATGACTAGGATCACAAGTCTCAACACTCAGAAAGTACAAAAAGGGCATGTTTCCCTCTGAATCTCAGAGTTGGACTTCTTCATCAATCGTTCTTTGATTTTTTCTTGGCTATAGCTAACAAATATAGCTAGCATCAATGTCTTCACACTATTCCAACCCTTCTGAGACCTTTTCGCGGCCTCAAACCTCATCCACTATGGCATCAAACGAGGATTGGGCCGCTCCTCCTCCCTACGAGCTGCATTCTGAAGGGTCTGTCCTGACCAGCTCGACAGCAATCAATGGTAACTAAATAAATAAACTGAGCTTCTGTTTTTTTTTTTCTTGACACCTCTAACTTAACCCCATAATAAACAGCCCAGGGCGGCATCGACATTCGCTTTTCTTCTATTGCTCCCCATGAACTTGAGGCTTTGCTGCCTCCGCTTCCGAAGCCAACTGAAGCAGCAGCTGGCCCTGTGAAGCCTATCCCGGCACTTAACATTGTAATTCAAGTTGTAGGCAGTCGAGGTAAGCTAGTTTTAATAGCCGGGAAAACATCAGTGCAGTAAAAGCTCATGACTATCATAGGCGATGTGCAACCATTTATCGCTCTGGGAACGACTCTGAAACGTCGTGGACACCGAGTCCGTCTTGCCACCCACAATGTATTTGCCGACTTCGTGCGGTCGACAGGACTGGAATTCTATCCGATCGGTGGTGATCCGGAAGACTTGATGTCGGTAGGTAAAAACAGCATACATGAGAATGAACAGTCTCTAACTCTTAATCATCACTCAGTATATGGTCAAAAATCCCGGCCTCATTCCTTCTATGGAGAGTCTTCGTGGTGGCGATATTGGCCGTAAGCGAAAGATGATTTACACTATGCTTCGTGGATGCTGGAAGTCTTGCGTTGAGCCAGACACCATCACTCAGCAGCCGTTTGTGGCCGATGCTATTATCGCAAACCCTCCAAGCTTTGCCCATGTACACTGTGCCCAGGCCCTGGGTATCCCCTTACACATGATGTTTACAATGCCCTGGACGGCTACGAGAGCCTTTCCTCACCCCCTGGCAAACCTTAAAACGGACAATATGAACGAGTCTAGCTCAAATTATCTGAGCTACGGCGTTGTTGACTTGATGACATGGCAAGGGTAAGCATTTTCAGCTCTCAATATGTTACTCTGGCTACATGGCTACACTTATCAGCTGCTCATGTTTATACTAACATGGATCCAAAGTCTGGGTGATGTCATCAACAACTGGCGAGTTAAAGATCTCAAGCTTGAGCCTCTGCCGGCTGCAGTCGGTCCCGACATCATCTCTATCCTAAAGGTGCCCTACACATACTGCTGGTCCCCTGCCTTGGTTTCTAAGCCTCAGGACTGGGGTGAACACATTGGTATAGTTTGCAACATGATGGCTGTAATGTAGTAAAATTCTAACAACAAAACAGATATTAGTGGCTTCTTCCTCCGCGATGAGCCCTCCTATACGCCTCCTAGCGATCTCGAAAACTTCCTTTCAATGGGGCCTCAGCCAGTTTACATTGGATTCGGAAGCATTGTTCTCGATGATGCCACAAAAATGACGGAGCTGATCACAGATGCTTGTCGACAGGTGGGAGTAAGAGCCATTGTGTCCAGAGGATGGAGCAAACTGGGCGGAGACGCACCAAACACTGATAGTGTGTTTTACTTGGGCGACTGTCCTCATGGTACTTATTCAAATCTCCCTCAAAGTCATATCTAAAACATGCTAACACATGATTTCTTGATATAGAGTGGCTTTTCAAGCGCGTTTCAGCTGTCGTGCACCACGGCGGTGCGGGAACTACAGCCTGCGGTCTAGTCAACTCACGTCCGACTGCCATCATCCCCTTCTTTGGCGAGTAAGTGCTTTTCCTGCCCTCAACATCTTCAGTCACTGACAATTGTTAATAGTCAGCCGTTCTGGGGCCAGGTAGTGGCTGCCCAAGGCGCAGGGCCAATGCCCATTCGTCATCGGGAACTCACCGCGGTGAACCTGGCTGAAGCCATCCGTGTTTGCCTCAAGCCGGAGACCCAAATCGCTGCCCAGAAAATTGCCGCTGCAATGAGCAAAGAAAAGGGCGTGGAATTTGCTGCCGATTCGTTCTCTCGCCATCTTCCTCTGGACAGTATCGTCTGCGATATTCTTCCGCAGCATGTTGCGAGATGGCTTTACCACTCCAAGAAAAATGGAGTCAACATCAAGCTTTCACAGGAAGCTGTCAGGTTGCTTGTGCAATCGGATAATCTCAAATTGGCCGACTTTGAGCCGTAAGTTGATCAGTTATTCACGGAGCTATTTATGTATTCACTCATACTAACTTATTGGTCTAGGCTCTGTCCAAAGCGCTACTACATTGAGAATGTGCGGTGGGATCCCCTGACTGCTGGTGCCTCGTCAACGCTTGGTACAATCACAGACTTTACGGTCGCTCTCGGCGGTACCTTCGTCGACCCGTTCAAGGAAGTAAAGCGTGTGCGTGAGGGCAGCTCTCGGTACAAGTCCACGACTGTTGCAGCCACTGCAGCGGCTGCCAATGGTTTAGTTGGCATGACGACGTCTTTGACCAAGGGCGCGCTGGTGGATATCCCGCTGGCGCTGACGGAAGGTCTCAAGAATACTCCCCGGCTGTATGGTGACACGGTCCGGGAAAACCAGCCTGTCACAGGTATCAAGAAAGGATGCACTGTTGCTGCCAAGGTATGTAAACGAATTTTGGTTACAATGCGTGCCTATGCTAATGAATTGATACAGAACTTTGGAGTGGGAATGTACGAAGGAATCACTGATATAGTCACGAAGCCCGTTCAGGGTGCCAAGAAAGAGGGTGCATTGGGATTCATTAAAGGCGTTGGAAAGGGCTCCGTCAATATGGTGGTCAAGCCATACAGTGGTATGTTTTATCAAGTCTTGAGATCATGTATGGTAGAAATATTGATGCTAACAATTTCCTTTCACAGCAATGTTTGGGCTGCTGGCTTACCCGAGTCAAGGCGTCTACCAGAGTGTTAAGAGCATGCGGCAATCGAGTCTTCGACACTCTATTGAGGCTGGCAGGGCTGCTTTGCTGAGAGCGGATTCAGGCCATGGAAAGGGCAATGACCCGCGCCAGGTCCTCGCCAAGTTCAACCAGTTGATTGGCAAGTGATCTTCTGTGTTTGATCATAGGGTCTTTTGTTTTTTTCTTTTTTTTTTTTTTGGAAGAATTGCAAGCAAACGGTGGGGAAGTCGTTGGGTGTAATTATCTTTCGTCTGAATAGCGCCGGTCATTTAATTAACAGAAGTCTATAAAATGATGTATACTTTATGTCAAGATACGAAGCACTTTATTTTCTATACAACACAAAAGCTATGTCATGATATTGTTACGTACTGAGAGTGGTATGTTAGTACATACCTACCAAGTACATATTCTAGGGTTAAGTCTCAGCCACATTATCAACAAAGAAGTCTCTTTCAGCGCCACACTTCCCTCGACAAACTTTCTTTTAGTGGGGCACCCATATCGTCTCGTCGTTATGTACGGATGCCCGCGTTTTTAGTGGATTCACGCGCCCCCAAGTTCAAATGATGCAGAAATTCTAACATCAATTTGCGCATGCACACTTTAACATCAAAAACGGCATTTTTTGTCCCTCCCATGCGCTGAGAGCTCTCGCTGAATCTTCCGAATCTCTATCTCCTTCCCTTTTTGCTGTAAAGGCACTTTGTTACAGAAGAGAACATCAATCGCTTGACAGTCTTTCACAAGCTTTGCACCATGCTTGAAGTCTGGGGGCTCTGGTGACATCATAACGGCTGTTTGCTTAGATATCTCGAAACCAAACTTTTTGATACCAAACTTCGTCTTTTTTTTGTCTAATCTTTAATTATCTGGGGTTGTTTAGAAAACCAAATCGCCTCTTTGAACTTGAGTCATACCTTGTCGCCTGCTGTATCAGTTGACTTCGATTCGAATCCGACAATCCTGTGTATAGAATTTTTAATCTCCGACCCGTCTCGTTTCCCTCTCTACAAAATGCCTCGCCGTAGTCGCATTGTTGGCGGTGATGTCAACCCAGTCGTTGAGTCGGAATCTCCTGGATCCTGGAGCCGCGATGACTACCAAGTCGGGGCCATTATGCGCGTATATCTAGAGAATTTCCTGACATACGACAAAGCAGAGTTTATGCCAGGCCCGTTCCTCAACATGGTCATCGGCCCCAATGGCACTGGCAAGAGCTCACTCGTGAATGCCATATGTATCGGCCTCGGCTTTTCCCCACGACTTCTAGCTCGGGGTTCAACAGTCGGCGAATTTGTCAAGCATAACCAGAATGGAGCCGTAATCGAGACGGAACTGCGCGGAGAGGGTCTTCGGAATATCTGCATCCGCGCTAAAATCAGCCGCGAAACTAACCAGATTGCCTGGTCCCTCGACGGCCGAAGCGTCACACACAAACGAGTCCAGGAGGTTGTCCGCGCACTCAAGATTCAGGTTGACAATCTGTGCCAGTTTTTGCCGCAGGACCGTGTGGCTGAGTTTGCTCGGCTGAACGAGGTTGAACTGCTCACTGAAACCCTCCGCGCAGCAGCTCCCGAAGATGTCTCGACAACACACCGCGAACTGCTAGAACAGCACAAGGCCAAAGATGAACTTCAGAAGCGCCTCGACGCGACAATCGCTGAGCTCGAGTCACGACGAAACCTCAAAGCCAATCTGCAGGACGAAGTTGACCGTATCAACGAACGTGAAACTATCAAAGTGGCCATCGAGCACCTGGAAGCGGCCTGTGTATGCGCCGAGTACGAGCAATTGACCAAGAAGTTCGTTACGGCCAAGAGAAACCGCGACGAGGCTCGAAAGAATCTTAAACGCCTCGAAACGCAGTCAGATCCGTCCTTAAAGATCCAGGAAAATAAGGAAATTTATATGGCAAGGCTGGAGGAAGCGTCAAGCCGGGCCCGCAAACAGGTTCAGGCTGCCGAACAGGCACTTTCAGCGGCTAAGGGTGACTTGACGAATGCTCAACAAGTAGTTGAGGGACTCCGCGAGAAGTTGCAACAGGCAGATGCCCCATATCAGAGTGTGAAGAAGCAGGTGGCCAGTACCAAGCGGCGCATTGCAGACCTACAAGGAGAACTGACGTTGTCAGTTACCGAGTTGAACATTGAAGAGCAAAATTCTCAGATTGTGAGTGTCTTTTTGTCATCAAAAGGAAATCGCAACACCGTATGCTAATCCACTCTAGCGCCAAGGCGAACATCGAAACCGCGACCGGCTATCCCAAATAGACACTATTCGCTCAAAGATTCGAGAGCTTATGGCGCAGGCTGGCCGCAAAGACCAGCAAAAAAACAAGCTTCTCGAGGATCTTGAGGCACTCAACACACAAAAAGGCCAACGTCTGAAGCTCTTGAAAAAGGTCAACGAAGATGCCTTTAACGGCTTTGAATGGCTGGAGCATAACGGAAATAAGTTTGAGATGGAGGTCTTTGGTCCGGCGCTTCTTACATGCTCCGTCAAGGACGAACGCTTTTCAGACCAAGTCGAGGACCTGCTAACGCGCGCTGATCTCACGTGCTTCACCACGCAATGTGTGGCTGATCACAAGACTCTGAGTGAGCAGTTCTACAAGGTCATGGGACTCTCTGTGACGATCCGCACTTGTGCCACCAAGCTGTCGAGTCTCAAGCCACCACTCTCGTCAGAAAGCGCCCGCCAGCTCGGTCTGGATGGATTTGCAGTGGATCTCCTCGAGGGCCCTGAGCCGATTCTCGCTATGCTATGCGTGGAGCGGCGTCTTCACAATGCAGCAATTGCCCTGCGGCAGATTGATGACGAGAGCTTTACTCAGCTTGAGTCAATTCCGGCTATCACCAATATTGTTGTCGGCAACCAAGGCTACAGAATTGCCCGGCGTCGCGAGTACGGAAATGCCAGCACAACAAACGTTCGACAGGTCAGGCAAGCGCAATTTCTGGCTAACCAGAATAACGACATGTCGGCTGAAACGGGCAATATTGAAAGAATGATTGCCGAGATTGACGATGACATCATGCAGATCAAGAGGCTTAGTGCAAGCGAAAAGGAGCAGTACAAAAAGCTAATTGAGGAAAACCGCGAGGATGAAGCTCTAGTAGTATGTTGCCACAGTGAATCGAGTCACGGTTGTGATGCTAACGCTTTCCGTCATAGGCTGAGTTGAAACGACAAAAGAGAGAGTACCAGGATGCCGTGACCCGACGAGACGCACTTCCCATCAAACTCGGTATGGTGTGCCTTGTATATATATATATATATATATATGTATATAAAGCCAAGACACTAACATTTCATTTCTAGCTCGTGCCGAACAAGATCTCGCTCGCGAAAAGCGCCAGTTACGTGATGCCCGCCACAATCTCCAGGATCTCGAAATCCAAGCCCGCCTTGCCACCATTAAGCTTGGCCCACCAGCGCTTGCCTGTGCCGAAGCCGTAGCCGCCCATCATGCTGCGATCAAGAAGCGCATGATTCACCAGGTGCTCGTCCACGAATCGAGATCCGATGTATCTCGCCTTCAGCACCGCGCCAAGGCCGCCCGCCAGAAACTCAAGTCGGAACGTGAAAAGGCCGAATCTCTAGCTAGAATATGCGAAGAGCTACGACAGCAGGGCAAGACTCTCATGCGCAAGGTTTCTGTTATCAAGGAAAAGTTCGACATGGAAGCGCACATTAATCCCTTGTATGAGGGTGAGACGCTGGAAGAGGTCACAGCTAAACTGGCAGCGGAAAAGACGAAGCTGGAGCTGCTGCACGTTGGCAATCCCGAGACTCTACGGCGTTATGATAATCTCACGCAACAGATTGGCGGGCTAGAGAAGCAGCTTCAGAATAGCAGCGATCGCATGGCGCAATTTGACCAGAACATCCGCAGCAAGCAGTCTATTTGGGAAGCCAGTGTGGAAACACTGGTGAGCAAGATTAGCAGTGCGTTTGCATACAACTTTGAGCAGATTGGGTGTGCGGGAGAGGTACAGCTGCACAAGGCAGACAAGTTTGAAGAGTGGGCACTGCACATTTTGGTGTGCTTCCGGTAAGTCTCTTTGTTTATTTGTACACACATACAAGACTAGCACTAACAACCCCGACCTCCATCCAGTGTCCACGAAGCCGGTGGCAAACTTGTACAACTCACAGGAAACCGGCAATCTGGCGGTGAGCGCTCCGTCTCCACCGTCTTCTTCCTAATGGCTCTGCAAGCCGACGCACAGTCACCGTTCCGTGTTGTCGATGAGATCAACCAAGGCATGGATCCGCGCAACGAGCGCATGGTGCACAATCGCATGGTGGAAATTGCGTGTCGCGAGCACTCATGCCAGTACTTTTTGATTACACCCAAGCTGTTGACGGACTTGACCTACGACGATAAAATGACGGTGCTGTGCATTGCCAGCGGACCGCAGATGCCGGCGGATGTGATGAAGCTGGATTTTGGGGCATTGATTCGCAAACAAAAGACGTTGGTAGCCTAGGTTCTTGGCTGTTTTGATAATCCTACTGCTACTACTGGCATCATTTTGCTGTTTACTGTAACAAGTCTTTATTGATGTGTGTCTGGCTTGTGGCTCTATATCTTTGAGTCTATGACGCTGTGCATTTGCTGTCTGTGTTTCCACGAGTGAACCCTAGCAAGAGCCTCCTCATGTATGAATGGTTTTCTTGGTATTAGACGCACATATACATGTGTCTCTCAAGAAGCCATCCAGTGTTTATTTCCCCCCCCCCCTCTCCTTGTTTTTTTTTATTTCTCCATGTCGAGTATCTAGACTTTATATCCTAGAATTTAAACACTCTCAAGATTCCGTCTTACTCACGGATGCTGTGATCTACCCAGTTCATCTAAGTTTTCCCCTCTTGCTCCTCTGACGTACAAGTAAGCCTGACGGCAAGCCATAACTTGATTGTAAGCAAGATAAGCTCACGAGACGAGCACAGGAAATAGATAAAAGGGAGTGGAACATGTGCAGCTTCCCCTTCACAGCCACTGTTGTTGGCCCATTGGGAAAGAGATATTAAGGGTGTATATACTATACACAAAGTTATATCTTGTGTTTCAAATGGCATTCCAGCTATCTTAAAAGACATTAAAGGAGTTTAAAAATTTAAAAAAAAAAAAAAAAAAAGAATTCATCAGCAGAGATACGACTTTTCTCTCTTGTCTCTGGCTTACACTCTTAGCGTCTTTGTTTCACATCTACAAACTACGTACTACTATAGTAGCTGTTGGTAGTAGTAGCACACTTCTCTCTTATCACGAAAAGCAAAGAGGTTTTGGGTGTGGCCGGAATTTCGCCACAGCATATCACGCAATCTTGGTTCGTCAATAACGACGCCATGGATCTCAGAGAAGTGTGTTCCAGGGTTAGGGTTATTTCCTGTTACACAGTCCGAGCAAATCAAACTTTGTTTATCACGACAACGAGAAAAACAAAATATAAAAAGAAAGGGAAAACAATAAATATCGAGAGGAAACTGCTGTTTTCTCGTTGGAATGGAGGCTGAATTCATTTTCTCTATTCATTTTTGAAATAATGAGAGAAATCAGCATGACGCACAAATACAAGTCTGACTTTTCTTTTTTTATTTCTTTGGTATTAATCTCTCTTTCTTTTTCTAATACGTCTCGGGTTTTCTAAGCTTGTTGTCTTGATTCCTTGGCGTGGCTGACAAGAGACAAGAACTAAACTATGCAAGAAACATATGGTACCAGAAGGAAGAGGGAAAAAAAACACACATACACACACAACAACAACATATACGGGAGCAAACGAGAAACAACAAGCCTTTTCTCTCGATCCATATATGATGCCAAGTCCGAAGATACGAGCCATAGAGAACGGCAGAGTAATCAAAGAAAATACACTCCAAATAATCGAGCCGCGTCGCGCGTCTTGAATTCTTGGACGTTCTTGCGCAGCATGCAAGGGAGATTCTGTACTGAGTTCCAGGGCATTTAACAGAGTCTACAGCCCATAAACAAACTATAGAGGCAAAGTCTATGTTTCAAAGACAACGCCACCCCCATTGTTTATCTTACATATCCAACAAAGTCCGAGAGCCCAGGCATTTACAAACTTTCTTGTTTTTTTTATCGATATCCAGCTCTCGGGACTACAGCATTCATTTCTCCTCTCGCCAGAGTCACTGGACAGATTGAGAGCATTTGAATAATGCCCCCAAAAAAAAACCAAGACAGCAATACAATACGTGCGGGTGTGAGGAGACAAACCTGGTGAGCAGCGGTCCCTTCGATTCTCCGGATGCATATCCTCTCCCCCTTCTCAGTCAAGCTGTTGGCTGGTTCACAAAAGGGATGACAGAAGTGCATTCTTGGCCGTGTGCACGTTCAGCCGCCTATTGGATCATGAAGTGCCTGTTCTAATCTCTCTCCGCTTTCCTTTTTTTTGTTTAAATGCTTTACTGGGGGTGAGAGGTCATGCCAACTGGTCAGTTGTGAGCCGTCTCTCCATTCTTGTCATTGGCTAAATGGACTTTGTCTTTGCAATGCATATTCTTACTGTTTAGGAAAATGCTTGTGTACTTTTGCTCGCTATGTTATTCCCTGGGTGGGTGGTATAGTTGCGTCATGGCTCTGTTTGACTCGGAACTATACAGACTCTATAGCGACTGCTGGTTAAAAGAGCATGCATCAAGAAATGACTATGTTATGTAGTGCTGTTAGTGAAGAAGCTTGCTTCATTGTTTGCTCCTCACCCCTTCTGCCTGTTGTGTTAGAGCAATAAGACACGTCTGCATGCACCGATGCATCCGGCACAATGCCTCCCCTTCGCTATGTCTCTATTCCTTTTTTAAGTGAATCAAAGAAATCTAGGCTTGTCCCTCCCATCAGGCTTGATGCCATTGTCCTTGGGGAAATAGCCAAGCCCGTAGAAATAATCAAAAGCAAACATTGCACCCATGTGCTCAGAAAACAAAGGAAAAGGAAAATAAAAGGAGCGAATAACTACGCACGAGGCGTCTCTCCCGCGTCACACAAGGCGTAAGGAAAACACCAAATCAGGAAAAGAAATAAAGAGAGAGGGGGGATACAAAAGCCGTCATGCGCTGATTCTTATAACTGCCTTGGTCCTCTCGAGTAGCGCTCCACAAGTGGATAACAAGCAACAAATCATGGTCGCGAGTTGCTCATCTCTAAGCAATGCGGCGTTATGTGTGGTGGAGTGAAAGAAGGAGAAAGGATGTGCATATGTACATACACATCAGCAGCCGTAGGACTCTCACTATTCTCGCATTCTTTACACAAGGTCTCTTTGGAGTAGAAACTCTCTGCAGTGTTCGTTATATGACAAGAGAAATGAGACCGACATATGACAAGCAAGGACAGAAGTTCTATGATGTTGTTCTGCTCCATCAGCAAACATCCCCCAACCCGTTGATCTGGCGTTGCACAAATCAAACTTTGTGTCTTTTTAATACTTGGCTAATTTTTTTTGGCGTGTTCAACATACACATATATTCCTCTAGACTCAAAAGAGACTTGAAGAAATATCAACGTCACACAAAGCCGGGCTCAAGCAACATGCATGCCGGCGTTGTCCAGCTTAAATGACGTCTGGGTCAAATTTCTCTAATTTTTGTACTTCTTATCCTTTTGTCACACATACACAATACACATACACACACCTAACCTTTTTTGTGGCAACGCCGGCAACAAATCTGCGGCGCTGCCAAGAACCAGCTGTTTATAGCTCCATGATTCGTCTTGTGTGCGGTGGTTTGTAGCATACAATATATTCCCCCCTTCTTCTTTTACAAAAGCTCATAAGGAAAAGTGATTGGGCTTGGCGTGTTACTCTCGTGTGAAAGTGATATGCCCTTTTGTCTCACAACCGGAGCAGACTCTTATCTATCTAGAAGCTCAACCTCAGAGTCCTTTTGTTTTCTTTTTGAAGGTATGTACATACTGGAGTCCACGATATGCTGCTTGGGCTCAACTGGCACAAGTCTTGCATGTGAGCTTATTTCGTTAGGGTCCAGCATCAGTTACGTACATACAATATTTCTTGCAGGGTGATTTTTGTTTATTTTGGTCTTTCGCTTCGCCCGACATCCATCGCTAGAAGTAAACAGAGAGGATTTTTTCTAACAACGCTGCATAAGGAACACACATACATACATCCGGATAGCGCCCATACCCTTGTCGAGCTGGACCAAAACTCATTTCAGGTTTTTCTTTTTTATTCTTTAGTCACCTTGTCCCTGATTGAAGAAAATACATATAAAAAAAAATAATGATAATAAAATAAACCTGCTTTTTTAGAGTGAGCCTTAATCTTGAATTAGTCAGTAATTCCTTTTCTTTTTCCTGCTCTGTTCATTACTTTACTCTACTTGTATGTATGTACATACTGGTATACATACTTTCATGCACCTATAGCAAAAACCGAGGCTTTAAAGAGACGGTAAACTTGGAGAATAAGCAAGGAAATGACACGGAAGAATCTGGAAAGATCGCCTGGTAGGGGGGGAACCAGAGGGACAGCCTTGGCTCCAGCCATTAAATCATCACCCCCTGCCTTTTTTTTTTTTTTTTTACATTTTTTGGTCAAACTTTTCATGTTATTGTTGGTTTTCCAGGTGCTTCATTCTTACTCTGGTCTGGTTCGTAGCGATGAGAATCTGGACTGAGAAAAAAGAATGAGGTGATCGTCGTTTGTTGTTTACAAATGTTTAGACGAAGGGATTTTTTTTTACAAAAAAAGATGCATGCATACACAATAAAAAAGTCAAAAGGGCTATGCTCACTGCAACATGAACATGATACAGATGTTCCAACCCTTATGTACATGCATACTAGTATCTCTATCTCGGCGTACTGGGCCGCTGGACCAAGCTTTTTCTTGGTTCTTCTTTTGATCTTGGAGAGGAGCAACAAGTAGTAGTATGCACATACCCATACATAGTACATATACCAGTAGAACTCTGTCAGTAAAAAGAAACCGCATTTAGGAACACAAAACCAAAAATTATACCGGAACATGCGGAAATTTTTAATTCCAACTTTGGGATTGAATATGCCTTTAATTCAAGGCGAACCTCCTAGAAAAACAATACAAATTTTCCATTTTTTAGTGATCTTCCCTCGAACGCCTATTATGTACAAGTACTTGTATAAACCTCTGTCTCCTCCACAATACAAACGAAGAGATTTCTGCTAGGTATGTATCCTTGGGCTACAAGTGCTTGTATGTAACGTACATATATGTACAATACTCTCTTGACCCAATGCCTAACAATTTCCATAAATCTCCTGTTGTTTCTGTCTCGCCGGAGCCTCGTTGGCTTGTTTTTGCTACATGTACATACATACGTATACACATGTACACCACAATTGACAAAAGAAAAACTCAGATTTTCCTTTCATTCTTCCCTTGATGCCGTGGCAGAGTTTAATTACTCGTCTCAAGAATAACGTAGTGTCATAGTTTGTTGCATTAACGAGAACAATACACTCCAAGAAAGAAAAAGAAAGCCAACGTTCCTAACGCCCTATCACGTAAGGTTGCAGTGAAAACTGATGTGATGTTTAACATTACTACTATGTACTATACTATGCACACATACGTACATACATACATACATACATACGTATACAATCAACGCCGCAAATGAGTTCTTGTTGTTCATCCGCTTATCTTGCCAAGCCACACAAAGCTATATCTTTACGTCTGATCCCCTTTCTACCAGTATGAAGGGCTGCTGGAATCGAATCCTCATTTTTTCAAATATGTACATACATAAATGTAATGTATGTGCCAACTAACTCAAGAACTCCCTTGCTCGAAAGAGCCAGATACATATCACAAGTCAAGAATGCATTTGCAAAACCCCCCGCAACCTTTGGTTCCTCGTTCCTCGGATTTCGGTCAAAGTACACCAGAAGTACATATGTACATATTTTTACATATTTGTACCTTTAAAAGCGTACCTTTTCTCAGAACCCCTCTTGTTTTCTCTTGTTCCTGTGATATGTAATACTTTTTTTTTTTAAATTAGTTAACCTGTTTCAAAGTCTAACCCTACTCAATAACCCTATCAATGCCCAGGGACAAAAAAGTTTCTCCATGCTAAAACGCCTCTTATGACGTGATTTTGTCCCATAACTTTACACCTTAAAAATTTTTTTTCATTCACATCTATATAGTATATTATTTAACTCATCTCATCAACAAGACTAACGGATAAGCCGACTTTGTTTTGTTGGCATAGCTTCTTTGCTTTTATATTGGGTTTGTCTATTTGTGCACAAACAAGGGGTCATGACCTTATACAAGTACCAGTACATACATACATACATATTTAGGAAGAAATAATGATGTAAGTAAATGCTCTGTTGGATTCGTGCTTTGCCTCGTTTCATTTACAAAACCCTGCATAAGTTGTTGAATGTACATTTGTACATGATAATGAAACACCGTAACCATGATACTTTATGCATAGTGCTATATCTAAGCAAATAAAATCTCTTCAAAAAGAACTCAGCCCAGTTAACGAGATTAAGGTTTCGTAAAGCCTAGTCTCCAAGCCACATTTTGCCATCTGTCCCACACATAGCAAGTAATGACAACAGGGTTAAACTAGGGTTGTGTTCATACCCGCCGTCCTTGGGGGAACGGGGGCATATACCAACCCGTCTCTGCTGAATGCAGTTGCAAGCAAAGGCTTTGGGGGTTGGAAGATTTGGAGATGCTGCATTGATTCAGATAACTTTCGGCAGGGCAAGGGAAGAAGGGTTTAAGGGCAGAAAGCTGAATAACGTTCATAGACACATATACGTACAAGCATGTATACGTATGTATACATATTAGTACGTATGTATGTCCTTATAGGCCGGGCTGTACAAGATATATAAATGGCTGTTTGCAGCTCGAGGTTTTATTTTTTGATCTCTCTTTCGGATGGCCCAGCCCGAGAAACGTCAGTCAATAAAAGCTTTCTGTACAGTTAAAACTCAAGCATTGTCAGCGGCATCTTACCGAGCTTCTTACCCACTCCAGGCCGTTGCCCCTCCCAGCATCATCATCTATGTAACAACCTTATTAACAAACTACCTATAGTACGTTCAACGCAGCCTCTCGTATTTGTTTTTCTTTTTTCTTGCCAAGACATAATAGAGCAGGAGAATACAAGTAAAAACTTCAAGAAAAAAAACCTCTGACCAGAAACTCAATTTGGCACAGTCGTTTTCTGTACCTCGGCCTCGTATACAAAGAAGAAGGGAGAGACTTTGGTAGCAGCAGCAGCAGCTAACTACTTTACTATGACGCAGCATGCATATTTTGTATGTAGCTATGGTATATACGTATACATACTTGTACGCAATCCTTCTGTGGTGTTTGCCGAATGCACCGGGAAACAATCTGAATTGCGGGAAAGGCGTTGTTGTTTGTCTGCCATGAAAGTAACGCATGCGTAATGCTATACGAGGCGTTGGCGTGTTTCCATCACACGCGGAATGAGTTTGTGCTTTTCTTTGTGGCATTTTATAAGGATGTTGGTGGATTTCAGAAGTTCAACACGTGGGAATAGGAGTTTATTCTTTGGACTAACGACCTCTCAAAATCGAGAAGCACAGAACAAGAAGTACAAAGAAAAAGGAAAACCCCCTTTATCAATCTAGTTTGGTGGCAAACATAGTATAGGTACTACGTAGTATGTATGCATGTGTACTTTATCAAATCATCAGCTGTGCTTTCCCTTTTCAAGCGCCTTGGCTGGAATTGGTCCCCTTTGTAAACCCCCTCTTTCCCTATTGGCATTCTTCTTTTCTTGGCCTGTCCATGGGCCTTTTTCTTATAAACAGGGCATAAAAGCTGGAATGCTGTTTTTACTTGAGCCGCCTGAACTTGGCAGCTAAGTGAAGTGCCTACCTGGCCTTGTCTTTTAACTTTTGGGGTTGACTCTTGTAACTTGTAGCCCCTAAGTCTTTATCTCGGTTTATATATGTAGTGCATAGTACACAACATACATCTCGACAGTTGGTATAAAGGAGAAGTCATAATCCCTCTTGTAGATGGTTCTACAGGGGAAGACCGGGAAGAATAAAGATACACATCCTCTCCTTTTCAAAAAGGCCTGGAACATTTGATAAGAATAAACCTTCAGCCTATACATACAATTGTGCGCTCCGTCTTTGCTTTACTTTCGCTCGTTTCTTGCCCGTCCTCTAAAGTTAGATTACAAGGGCTTTTTTTTAAGGGAGTCCAGCGTTCACTTGTTCATCGATGTCAAGAAACCCAAACCTTGAGTAGCCATGGGGATATGAAGGGAAAGTAACTCAGCGTCTCTAGCATGTATAAATAAACAAAAAGGGCGACTGCTCCAGTAAACCAAAAGTCCAAGACATTGAATTCCAAGCAAGAAAACAAGGCATGTAGGGGCTTTGTATCCCGCCAGCAGTTTGCCAAAAAAGTCCAAAGAGATCAACTGATTTTCGTGATTTGCGTTGAACCTCGACCGATATTCACTAACATCGGATACTCCGTCCGGCGGTTGACACTTCTGACATCTCTCTCAAGAACTTCTAAAGCTCGTATTTTGGAGAGCATGAGACAAGCCTCTACAAGTATGCAGTGCTCTACTATGTACATTAACATGACATGCATGTAAATTGTTTTCTTTAAAAACAATCACCGATATTCTAAGCAGCTCAAACTTATTGACAACTTACACGCCGTTACTTACAACCGCTTTTCTCGCCGTTGGGTGCCACAGTCCGTCAAGCCTTTTGTCCTGGTCCCAGAATAAAGTTCGGACCAGGGGTTCTGGAGAAAAAGAAATACATATATACGTATAATTGTCGTACTCAAAAGCCGTCTTTTTGAATATTAATATATGTATATGTATGGCACATAATTCAAAATAGATTCAGACTTCTCTCTTTCTATTATTTTTCTCTTCTTCTTTTGGGCCTCAACCTTGTCTTCTTCCCCCTTAACCAGGGTTGGCTTTGTTATGCCGGGCTTTAAGCCTCAAAAAAGCTACTGGTTTTATGGGAAATGAGCCTTTAGGGTTTGTAACTTGCGTAAGCTTCTCTCACGAGCTAGCTATTTGTGGTACATACTATATGGTATGGAGAGTTGAATTCGAGTCAAAAACAAGCACTGAACAAAAGACACAGAAATAGTCTTCATTCCCGGGCTTTTGTTAGTGTATTAAAATACCGTTCGCATCTGCGTTGACATTTCGCCCGTCTTTGCTGATTTGGTTTTTGGTTTGTACCCAAGTGGCTGTTTCTCAGTGATAAACAAAGTATGTACATACATATGTACATACATACGTAGTACATACATACATACATATTGTATTCTTCATTTGCCCAGGCTTTTTGTTCACTGTTGATTTTTTTTTTATCAAATTCTGCATGTCTCTTTTCAACCTATTTGTATCCTATTGTCTTTCGCTTCGCGTTTTTTTTTTTTCTTTTTTCTACTTGTTCAATTTCTGGGCAACACTACTAGTTAAATCCCCTGTCGTCTCCGACTTTGTATATGCACTTGTACTTCTCTGTATCTGTATGCATACGTATGCAAATAGTAACAATACATTCACTCAACGCCTCGCCTCTGACTCGTTGTTTGCTTGATTGATTTTGGACATCTGACTCAATCAAGCAACCCCGTTCAGCTAATTTCATAAACGAAAAAGGTGAGTGTTTCCTATACATACATATGTACTTTCATTGTCCCATGGTACTGTAGACTGTAGACGAAACATTTGCGTTTGGTTGTTCCTCGCGGGCCGCTTGATCCTGTGTTTTCATCTGGAAAACATGTACATACATACATACCCTCAATTGCCGTTCACACACTCCTTTACTCCATCACATCTCACTTTATCCTTTATTACCTTGCCTTGATCTTGCTGTTGGCTTGATCAAGAGGCTACATGCAACACCTTTAAACCCATAACATGACATGGCTTATCAGTTGACTTGGCTTGATGTGCCTTGCGCCCGCCCCGACGTTCCACTTGCACATGTCCCTTCAAGCCTTTGCTTTTGTTTTCATGATAATTTTCTGTCTATAGCATATACATCATATGAAATATTGAGCGGCATATCACTTTGTCGCTGTATGTATGTACATACTATGTATTCTGTGTCGCTTTTTTCTGATGAATTTTCTTTTCCTCGCTCGCATTGCACTGACCTAGCCTTGCTTGCTCATCTCATCTCTCCTGTCCTTCATCGCACGCCCCTTCCCTTTTTCTTCCCTACCAAGCTTGACTCCTATGTTTGGTTACTCTTGAGCCACGCCTCACGGTCCCATTTGCTGTTGGCCCCTGCAGTAGAGAAAAGAACGAAAGGCTTGTTGATGCTGACATTCGCAGGCAAGATAAAGGCCCTTTTTTTTATTGTATTATTATGTGTACATACATATATATATTTTTTCCCTTCAGGTTGTTCGTCGTACTATAACCCACGCGGGCGGCCTTTCTTTTCTACCTTTCTTCTTCCTTTCTTCTTTCTCTTCCTGCTTTTTACCCTTCTTACCCTTTTTTTTTTTTTTTTTTCCGTTACGGG
>CM069897.1:3809590-3820631 GCA_036034705.1 Thielaviopsis punctulata
AACTTATAGATGGTACCAGCTTCAACAGGAGGTGCGAGGTACTAGAGGTGTGGAATTTGGACTTACCCTATGGAATTTCTAGGTTACCGGGTTTGGAAGAAGGACACATCAGCTATGTTTATACAATGGAGGTAGAAAAAGCGGCATGTTCCCGGTCATGAGGAGGGCCCCGGACTCGAAAGTTGTGCCATGATAGGTAGCAAAGAGGATAAAAATAATACATACACACGACTAACTCTTCTTAATTGTGGCATTGCCAGCCTTCTGCACAACCCCCACAGCCCTACTGCACATGATGGCAAACTGCCCACCGGCCAACATCTTCCTGGATTCTTCAGTGAGGAGGTAAGAAGTCAGGTGGCTCACACTAGACGACAAGCACCCACTCCACAAGCAGAGCCCAATTCCGGTTACTGGCCCGCAATCCATGCTCCCCGGCATCATGGAACGCTATGGGTCCATTCGAGACATTCAATCCCCAACCGACTCTGCACCTGAGGGTGCGACACTGAGGGGCATGATAAAGGAAATATCCGCAAAGGACCATGTGTCCTGGAGGGACTTGCAGCCCCCGAGTGACTTGTGGGTGTACACAGTTGGCTCAAAACTGAAAAAAATGGCTGCGCGGGAGCCGGCTGGGTGTTCTACTCGGATCGGATAATGAATCTGGAAGGGTGCATATTATGTGACAACAAGGCAGAGGTGATAGATGCCGAGATCCAAACGATTTGCTTCGCCCTGGAATCAGTCATCTTCCACTCCCACCACCCTAAGCGTGCTAAAAAAATCTGGATCTGCCTCTACAACAGTGCAGCAGTCTGGAGGATAAACTCTGTCACGCTCAAATGCAGTTCATCACAATGGGATCTAAACAAGGCAAAGGTGTCAGCCCAGATGATCGAGGATGGGAAGCCGGGCCTGCAGGTCCACCACATCTGGGTACCAGGAAACGAAAGGGCTGATGTGAAGGCAAAAGCAGCGACTATCGAGTGTGAAAGGAAGCCAATGACACTGGCTTGGGTGAAGAAATGGCTTCAGGCGAACGTGCATGAAGATCACAGGAGTTACTTTTCTAACAAGCGACAGTGAAAGACCACGCTGACCGTAGGAGAATTCTTTTCCCAATCCCAAAAGGCTCGGACTCCCAGCAAGACCAAGGCCCCTACAGGATGACATAATGGCAGCTCAATCTGAACATGATGAATTTGAGGTGTACCACCTGAGGTTTGGCCACGAGATCGCAGAAGGTGCGGAGCTCCCAAGAAAGCGACTCATAGATGGACATGCAACGCAAACGCCAGGCTATGGTCCAAGCCATTTGTGAGCAGGTTGCTACTGAGTGAAAAAGGGAGACAGACTCTGATGAAGTTTCTGGTTAATATGAAGACATTGAGATAAAGTGCGTGAGTCTGGGCACTGGATTGGAGGGCCGAGGAACTGGAACTGGCATTTATTACTTCTGTTTTGGTTTTGTTTGCATTGTGTGGTTTTGTATAGTCTCAATTTGCTTTGTCTGTTCTATAAATGCCGAGGGATAGCCGGGCCCAAGGCGCGGAAGGCGACCGGATCTGACTACACTCTAACAGCCACTTAGTACGGGCTATAAGAGGTGTTAAAAAAAGCAGGAGATCTTAACTGGAGGAGCAAGGCACTGGATTCGAAAGTTGGACCCTTGAAAGATATTACATACACACATACACATACACACTCAACTCTCCTTAACCTCGCCATGGTAGGTGCTTTCGAGATAAGCATCCGTCTGTCTGTTTTTTTTTTTTTTTTCACTGCTTGCAAGAAGCTCCCTCTTCTCCTTTTCATGTACCTACATGTAGCTTATTCAAGCGACCGACGCCTCTCGTGGGCACACAAACATCCGTTACACACATTATATCACGTGACTACCATGTATACAAGCATGCATGTACAGATGTTAAATGTAAAAGTGGGTCTTTACTGGTAGCTCCCTATTAACCCTTACAACAAACTCAATTTCATCTTATAAACCAATGAAACAAACCCATAACATCCAGTGGGACAAACATACATACACAACGACAGGAAAACTATCTGAAAAGGAAATATAAAGGACCCCCCCTCCCCCCAGTTTTTTTGAATAAGGAAAAACAAACCAAGTGCGGAGTGAGAATGTCGTCACGACAAAACATGGGTCGGTCATCAATCGCCCCTGGTGGCGGAGTGGTGAAGCAGCGGCAATTGGTAAGTTGGTCGAGTTTATGTGTTAAATGGAAGATGGAAGAAGCTGACAAAGATGCAGGCTAATCTCCATGCGCAACTGGCTCAGCTCTCGGCTAACCTGGCAGATACCGAAAATCTCCTACGCATGACGAGTGTCCAGGCAGAGGCGATGAGGGGTTTGGGAGCGTGGCATAGTGGATTGTAAGTGGTAACTCGGTGAAGTGGGAACAGATAGTGGACTAACTATGAATATAGGTTCATGGCAGCAAGTAAAGTGTTGGGTGAGGAGTCGGTGCAGCAGCAGCAACAACAACAAGCTGGTGCTCAAAGATGAACGAGGGACATAATATGCGGGCATTAGATAGCATGATACGGAACAACTACAGCATTTATTTGTTTTGAAAATTCACTTTTATAACAACTCCATGGTATGAGGTATCTGCTCAACCCATGAAATTGGACGGTAATGTACAAATAGGTGTTATCTGTATAGCATGTTAACATCAAGCCAATCAAGCAGAGACGGAAAAGACTCACGGCACTGGCTTGACAGGTCACGTCTTTTGCGCCAACAGCGTTTTTCGGGTGGCAAGTGCCTTTTCCTTCAACATTGCCCGTCTCTTGCTCCGTCTTTCCCTCCTTTTCGCCCCACGATCCGGTTGTCTACCGCCCTCCTCTCTCTGCCCATCCTGCGCGCTCTCTTTTGCCCTTGGTGACTGCTTTTCCTGAAGTGGAAACCTCTTCGTGCGCGTACACGCAACGCAGTGAATTTCCAACAATAAATTGTCCGGCGTAACGCGCGTGATGCTGTTTCCCGTCGCTGGCTGGAGTGGTGCGTCGCAATCGCGACAGAGGCTGCGCTTGATGTCTGTTGATAGGCGGATTTGCATGCGCTGTGCGACGTTGCGGAGGGCGCTGTTGAGGCGGCGCGCGGAATTGTCAAGTACTTGGAGTGTTGCTGCGTCGTTGGGTGGTGGGACGTTGTCGTGGGTACTAGTGCTCTGGTGTCGAAGCTTTTGGGATATCATGACTTGAGCGGCTTGGTATAAGTAATTCATGCGTTGGTACGCATGTTTGTTCACAATGGACTGTTTTGCAGGACCTTTGCCTTGCTTTCCTTTGCCTTTTCCGGTCATAGTAGGGAATAAAGACGCCTTAGTACTGTGAGGCTTTTATGTCCAGTGAGATTTTAGGATACTGGCCACGATTTAACTCATTCTATTATAAAACACTAGTCATGATTATTTCAAGTGCTCGAAATTGTCTTGTACATACAAATGAGCGACTCAGCATTTCTAGGCCCACCCAGCGCGAGTTTTCTCGGTGAGCATTCGGTGAGCGTTGCAAAAAGTACTCAAAAGGGCGAAGCGCGAGCTATGGCTTAGCCGATATTCAGCCATACCGCCTCGTCTAGTTCCGCGTTATTATTGGCTAATGCGATGCGCGTTTGCACACGCCAATTGGCGAGGAAGCAGATTGGCTCTTACTTTTTTCAGTACATACCGTAATTCTTTCAGCTTCCACCGCCAACGACTGACCAGCCTAGGAAGGAACTTGTTTGCTCTAATTTTGTCTGCTTGGTATGTACAAGTATGTACCTTTTAGTCTCCCCTTTTGCTGGTTCTTTTCTTTTCTTCCCTTAGCTTTCTCTAACAAGTCCACTTAACGGCCTAAAAGCTCTGACAAATTCTTGCTCCCAGGAATTTTTCACTTGTTCACGTTTTTCTTTCTTTCTTCTTTTTTTCTTTTTTTCTCTTCGTCCACAATTTCAATTGAAAAACCGTGTCCGGCTGTTTTTTCTTGCTTGATCCATCATCAACTTCGATTCGCATTTCCGTCGCGGCAACTTCCTCCATCTCCCAATTAACTCATCTACCTAATTCTAACCCTCCCAAAAAAAACCCACCAAAATGTCTGCTGCTGAGGAGGATCTTATCGACTACTCTGATGATGAGGTCATCACCAACAAGGAGACCACTGCCTCCACCGCCGCCGCCAAGAAGGAGACTGCTGGTGCTGAGCCCGTTGACAAGAAGGGTTCCTACGTCGGTATTCACTCGACTGGCTTCCGCGACTTTTTCCTGAAGACTGAGCTTCTTCGCGCCATCGCCGATTGCGGTTTCGAGCATCCTTCCGAGGGTCAGTTACACTCTAATTGCATTTAAAGCATCATTACACCTCTATTTTTATTGCAATCTCCCCCCAAAAATAAAGCACCATTCGAAGAAGAAGAAAGAGAAGGATTGTGGTTCGCCATGCCCTCACGACGCGACAATGTATCGCCTGGTCAACTTTTATCGACGGCCAATCGTACATGATACTTTCCAAGCCACTACGCGTCCCAAACTCTGGGCGGGTACGTTTGGACACCTCTCTGCTGCCTTCAATGGCTAGTGGGATCTTCAGAGTCTTGACTTTGTCATTACTCAAAGCTTTGATGGTCTTCAATAAAGTCTGGAAACGACTTGAAGCTACTGTCATTGCTTTCCTGGATTAGGAAAAAAAACCCCCCTTTGCTGGAATTCTCGCTCATGGCTTTTGGCCCCCCTGTGGGATTTTTGGCCATCGTGACGACGAGCTTGAAAAAGCTCCGACTGTCGCTTTGAAGACGCGTTGCCCTGAAAATGGGCATTGTGTCTGGTACTTTGACCATGCGGCTGGGTTTAGGCGAAAGCCTTGCACCCATCATCCCGCGTTTTTTTTTTTGGAAATCATCGTTGTTGCTCTTAAGTTTCGCAAGGCTGAAAATGCCAAGCTTTTTTTCAACACTTTCACATATTTTTCTCGTACCTTGACGTGACAGTTTGGTGCGATCGATAAATGGTGAGCCCTTTTTATGCGCAATGCTTGATATCTTTGGTATGAGCGTTGTTCATAACTCTTGGGCCTTTTACGATTATTGATTCCAAGCCTTTTTCCGGGGGCAAATATTCGCTTGTATTCGGCATCCTCCATTCGCGTTTTATATCCGTTGTGCCGCGCTGAGACGCGTTGACACGCCTCATCTTCTTCTTCGAATGGCTTTCCCGCCTCCATCTGTCCCCGTTGTCATTTATTCTATATTTTTTTCTATACTTCTCTCTGTTTTTCCAATGTGGAAATCTCAATCTAACCTCCATTTTCCACACCAACAGTGCAGCAGACTTGCATTCCTCAGGCCCTTCTGGGTGGTGACATTATCTGCCAGGCCAAGTCTGGTCTGGGTAAGACTGCCGTCTTCACCCTCGCTACCCTCCAGCGTCTGGAGCCCGTTGATGGCGAGGTTTCGGTCCTCGTCATGTGCCACACTCGTGAGCTGGCCTTCCAGATCCGCAACGAGTACAACCGTTTCTCCAAGTACCTTCCCGACATCCGTACTGCTGTATTCTACGGTGGTACTCCCATTGCCAAGGACGTTGATATCATCAAGAACAAGGACACCTGCCCCCACATCATTGTTGGTACCCCTGGTCGTCTGAATGCTCTGGTTCGCGACAAGGTCCTGCGTCTGGGTAGCGTCCGCATGTTTGTCCTTGATGAATGCGACAAGATGCTTGACCAGATTGGTAAGTTTGCTGTTTGTCTTTATGCCAGAATACATCTAACATGGAGTAGACATGCGCCGTGACGTGCAGGAGATCTTCCGTGCTACTCCTCAGCAGAAGCAGGTCATGATGTTCTCGGCCACCCTGTCTGACGAGGTCAAGCCCATCTGCCGCAAGTTTATGCAGAACCCTACGGAGCACTACGTTGACGAGGACACTAAGCTCACTCTGCACGGTCTGCAGCAGTACTACCTGGCTCTGGAGGAGCGCGAAAAGAACCGCAAGCTGAACCAGCTGCTGGACGACCTCCAGTTCAACCAGGTCATTATCTTTGTCAAGAGCACTGCTCGCTGCACCCAGCTGGACAAGCTGCTGCGCGAGTGCAACTTCCCCTCGATTGCTGTGCACTCTGGTGTCAGCCAGGAGGAGCGGTACGTTTTTTTTCTTTTGTTTTCCTAGAAAACGCGTGCAGATTTTGAAACTAACTTGTATACAGTATCCGTCGCTACAAGGAGTTCAAGGACTTCAACAAGCGTATCTGCGTTGCCACTGATGTCTTTGGTCGTGGTATTGATATTGAGCGTATCAACCTGGCCATCAACTACGATCTTCCCGCCGATGCTGACTCGTACCTGCACCGTGTTGGTCGTGCCGGTCGTTTCGGTACCAAGGGCCTGGCTATTTCGTTTGTCAGCTCTGACGAGGATCGCGAGGTGCTGAAGTCGATTGAGAAGCGGTTTGAGGTGGCACTGCCCGAGTACCCCAAGGAGGGTGTCGATGCCAGCACCTACATGGCTTCTTAAACGTGTGTCACTTGGATGATTTGATGTCCTATTTCGCTTTTTTATCTTCTGGTCACTTGCGTTTTCTTTTCTCTTTTGCTCTCTCTTGATTGTGTGTTACATCTTTGTCTCTTTGACCGTGGGAGCATCTTGACATTTTTTACAGTACGCGGTTTTCGTTTTTTTTTTCTTTTTACCTTTTCCTCATTAAATTATTCCTTTGATTACGAACTAGCTAAAGTTGCTCATATATCATATCTACCATGCAATCAACAAAAAAAAGGATGATATTGTGGTGTCTACTCTGTACTTTTGAGTCTTGAAGTGTACGCAGTATATTGTTGACCGTAATACAATGCACATCGTTTGTTCGTTGGGGTGAGGAGGGGAAGGCTGATTTGGGCACTAGATTCTTTGTTTCAGCTTCACTTGGAGGCGCGTAGGCGTTTGAGTGTGTGAAAAAAAAAGAAAAAAAAATGCATCTAATTTACAATGCTGAGCATGCTCTTCTCCGAGAATAAGAGAGCATTGCCGAGCTATTTTTGTTCTCGATGAAAATCCCAGAGTTTCACAACGATGACATATACATATGTATATATATGCTCAAAGTCTCTCAAGGATGGGTGCTTTCTCGCTCACTCTCGGTAGAGTGGGAGCAGACATGATTTCCGGTGTGGCAAGTATGTAGATTTCACGCTTTTGATACTGCTGTGTAGTGTATACTTGTGAATTTTTCAAGAAGTGCCCTTCTGTATGTGTATGGCACCAAAAGCGCAAGTTGCTTAACATTCCAGGTCTTTTCTTCTCGTTTGTTCCTGGCAAGTGTTTGCTCTGTTTTTGTATGTACATATGTATGCTCTCCTTCTTTTCTTTCTATACTCCTAATCCTTTTCTCTCGTGTCAAGTTATCGAGTAAACTTCGGGGCTTGCCACCGTGTTTGGCTATTGCAATAGTATACTGCCATATGTACTAGGTAGCTGGATGATATGCTGGTTGGCTGAACCCTTGGCTTCACCAAAATAGGCAGCCAGCACTCAAAAGTGGGGCCATAGTTTCTTTTCTGATTTTGTCCAACCGGTGTTGCGCAACTCAGGTGTTCAAAAGTCACTTACCAAAGTCGAGATGGAGATTCTCTGGCACAGCATCTTCTTGTTCTTTACTGTTTCTTTACAAATTATCCGGTGGTATTTACAATCAAGTATGTACATATGTTGAATTAGTAATTCACTCCAAGGCGCGTGTCATGGACTTGAAAGGAAGAATCTGTACGCCATCTCAGCTAGACACTATAAGAAAAGGAGAAAAGAAGAATTCAGAGATAAGCCCGTTCCGTTCTGTCCGGGCGTCTGGACTGCTACAGGGATGGCTGGTGCTTACTTTTTTGATGGGCTTTATGACTTGTAGTGATGCGTTTTGGCGGAGTTCCAAACAGCCATCAAGAACTATACGCGATTCAAGAGAGAAATCTTGGTCTGAATTTTTGTCAGATGGTTTAGGCAGACCAAATCAGGCTCGGAAAAAGAAATAAGCCAAAAGACAACTAAATATGACTGGACATGGCTTTTCTGCGAGCTAGTATATGAGTACTACGTAAGTGTTTGAAAGTTGGTGCGGGCTGTGTTGATTAGGACTTAACAAAGATCGATACACATGCGAAGGGTTGAAGAGACATACGTAGTATATGCATAGCATAGCTCCAGGCTGTCAAAACGATAATACGAGCTCAACCCCATTTTGTTAAAACATGATGATTCGTCCTCATGAGATAAGTTTGACATGTCTCTTTGCATGGCCGGCCGGCAAGGTGATTAGCATAGGCGCATTTGTTGTAATGTGGGCTGCTACCACCACATACACTTTAGTCTTGAGCAGTAACAGCTGCCTGTCTAGTATTACCTTTTGCTTTTAAATACTTGTAGTAAGATCGGCCTGGGGGATATGTGTTACGTCAAGGTCTGCCAGAAAACCTGGGACAAGGAAGTGCGTAGCAAGTGAGGCTCAGGTTAAGAATCAACAATGCCGCTGATACGTTCAACAAGGTCATCAAAGACCTCGGTCTCGGCCTTTGGTAGGTTGAAAATGTGGTAGTTGAGCCATACTATGAGAAATCCTTGAACACAAATAGGACCCTTTGGGGGTGCTTCCAGGGATTGACTGAACACCATCATTTACGTAGTACATACATATCAATATGTAAAGCAATCATCATTATGTATCGTGGGATCACTGCTGCCTAGCTTATCCCCCATCATTTTGCATCCTAGTGTAGGATATTAAAGAGTGAGTGCGGATTCCTCTTGAACATCATTGTGAATTCAAATTTTGCCGCTTCCTCATTTTACAACGCAACTTACTCTGTAGTAGATTCAAGGTACACATTGTCATTGTGGTTGATGACTAACAACACAAAGAGAAGTCACGAGCTTGTTTCGTGCTTTTGGTTGTAAAGTCAGAAGTTGTAGCCTCAATTTTGTAGCCTCAATTTACGAGTTCGAGTTGGGGGTTGTTGGCCTCCTCAATCCAACAACCACACAGCAGAGAAAGAGAGAGAGAAAAAAAAAAAAAAAAAAAAAAACAGGGACCGTGACAAATCTAAACTTTACGTGTTACAGACGCGCCAAACATTTGTTTCCCGTATTGAAACTCGTGTTGCGGTATGTTTTGATATACAGATATTATATATTATGCGTATGTGTGTATGTATACGTACGTAGCATGTACAGCCATTGACTGAATTCGTAATTTCAAGTGAGGCTGAGTTTCTTTTCCTTGAAAATAAACTTTCATTCTTAAAATTCAATATTCGTTGATATGTATATACGTATGTCCGAATTGGAACAAAGGACATTGAATATCCAAAAAGAATTATTTTAGTTTGTTATGTACTTGGACAAGATTGAACTACAAATTATTAAAAATAAAAAAAGAATATCAGGCTGAACTACATCGTGATTGTGATAATAGATGCATACAAGGGTTATAGTTTGGCTGAATATCCTTACTTAAACTTGAAATTACAATTTTTCAACTGTTAACTGTTAAGTACATAAATATGTAACTTCATATCGTCAAATTACTGCACAAATGTAATATATTTGGGCTCTAGAGGGCCTCCTCTGACATCCCAAGAAAAATCGTTGGGCTTGGATAAAGGCACATCTGAGATAGGGGTCGTTTTCTGGTCCTCCGTTTTTGTCCCGGGTGGCAAATTGTATCACAGAGGAGTATTTCCAGATACACAGATGAAAAGGCAATTCTGGTTTCTATATGTACAACAAATCTAGCATCAACTGATATTTCATTCAAAAGAAAAATGCACCCCATCCAGTAACAACAACGTCACTGACTCCTTCATGAGGGCCACGATTGAACACTTCGTATATACATACAAGCAAATGTCCAATGCAAATCTAGCCTAACAGTAGCCTTGAATCATGCTTTGCAAGGGCGTGCAGCATATCTGCTTGGGAGATTTACTATGCAATATTGGGTACGAGCTTATTATTCATTACGATCCAGGCGTCACCGCCCCTCCTGGATTTCCCTTTTGTGCACTGCATCCAAAATGGCCAAACGCAATACATACATAGTATGTACAATGCATACATACTTGGGACCCTGGACGGGCCTCATTCATACACAATAATGAAATCGAGTCCAGACCGTGTGGCCTATGACGATCACAAGTTCTTGAGAAAACCACGGCTAGGTCTTGCTCTGGTACTTTGATCAACGGTTCCTAAAATCACACATGACTTGTGGTGTGCTGTGAGGCCAGATCGATAGATTTTTCTTGGTGTTGTTGGGTTCGATATACCGAAGCTGGGTTTGATAACGAGATGCACACATACTAAAGTCACCCCCTTCTTTATTTCCATTTTACCATACATACATATGTATGTATGTATATACATATGTACGTATACTTGTACATACCAGTACATAGCACTTCGTAATCACGTGGCCCTGCACTATGGACAAATAGCACGTTCCTTCTCGCTTTCCAAGCAGCCCGCCAATCTTGACAGCGCAATTATGCACTTTTAAGGAACCCCGTTTCGAACAACAAATGTACAAAAGAGTAAATAAGCTTGAGAGTGATGTCATTGTACTTTTAGAACCCCATGTCAAGCGCCAGCAAGGACAGGAAATATACATACGGAGTACTGGTACTAAGTACATATGTATGTACGGTATAAGTATGTATACTTCGTACACTTATTAAAATAATGAATTAAAAAATATAAAAAAAACCCGTCATTCGCCAGCAACGATAAAGGTGGGTCGAGGGGATGACAGCCAAGAGATTTGTTTAATGCAACGCTTTCTTTGTGATTGTGGACTGGAATGGATAGATACATACTCCTACACAGAGCAAATGAGCCCTGTTGTATTGTTTTACATAAAAATAAAAAATTAAAAAATAAAAAGCCAGAAACAACTGTAATTTTGTTGCTCAAAGGTATGTCGCATATGTACATACACAGCATGGCACAAGTTTACAAGTTCAGGAATCAAAGTGGTCAAAAGAAAAAAAA
>CM069897.1:3820731-3835401 GCA_036034705.1 Thielaviopsis punctulata
CTGCATTGCGAATGCATCATCAGACACATACGTCTTTGTATAAGCCCCCCCTCCCCTCTCTGTCTCTGTCTTTTTCATGCTTGTAATATCTGACCTTTTTGACTCTCAAACTTGGGAATGACGAGTCCAGGCCATATTGTGTTTTTGCTTTCAAGACGTAGAAAAAAAAAAAAAGCACACAAGTCCACACCAAAAGGCAAGATTGGGTCAAGGCGCATGTTACATAGGCGAGATCCATATCTTCCTTACTTCCCGGCTTATCCTTATTATTTGGAGATGCGTTTCATCGAGCCTGCCATATAACTTGTTCTTATGTACAGATCTGTACATACTGAAATGTACAACTGCGTCACACAAGTTCCGCCGTAAGCCGTAAAAGCCAGCAAGATACTCGACATAAAAGCCAGGTCTGAAAAGACGTACACCTATGGAAATATCGCGCAATATTAAAAGTCGGTTTCCAGAGATTTTTAGGAATCAGTAGCCCGAAGTGGTTAAGTCTAGGGTTATCTTTAGGGTTTAAGGACCCAGTTGATATTGATGACATACCTTGCATGTACCATAAGAAGGGAGCATTTTGATCAGGTACATGCTGTGTACGTAGTACGTACAGTACTTCGTTCAGGTACAAGCCAAAGGCACATGGAGCAAAGGAAAATACTATGTACTACATACATGTACACTACGTATATGTATGTAGCTTTGTTCCTCGGGCACAAGTACCAGTACATACCAGTATGTACATATACTCTGTACCAATCTAGAATAAGGTTCTTTCATTCTTACAGAAAAAAAACTAGTTTAGACTTGGGAGGTTTTTTGTGAGTCATTTGGCTTGTTTAACAAGAACCCTAGACCCTTACACTTAACGTGCTAATGACACCAGATTGATAACAGGGGAAGAAAAAAAAAAGGGCAGCAGCAGAAAAATCTCAACGTTGATCACGACGAGGGGAAAGATATCATGTACTATGTATATACTATACGTACGCATGTATCATGAACAAGAGCTAATTCTAACAAGCTCATTTCCAACCCGTTTATTTCTTAAAAAACTATGTATTATGTAAACATATGTATGTACATATGTAAGTACAGCAGGCTGAGGTCTTTATGCTATCAACCAAATTTGGAGAAGCAAATAGAGAAGTGATGAGTTGAGTTCAGTTGTACATACGTACATACATTGTTCTGCAATCTGATAGGCATAATAGCGTTTGCACTTCTGTTGGGCGTCTACTACTTAGATAACAAGCGATGTATGTATTTGTCAAGAGAAATGATTGTGCTCTGCTCTTGATTCGCTTGTTGGATATCCCGCTCTCTCTTACATTTTTGTTCTGCCGAAACCTCATTCGATTTGGTAATTTCTTAGTAGTAGCGCGGAGTTTTCATTATTTCTTTCAGTATGTATGTATATAACAGCAAAGTGCATATACAGGCGAGCGGAACTCCTTTTCCTCCAAGACTGTTTGTTTGGCAACAATGGGGAGTAGAGTAAAAGGTCTTGTGGTAATATCACACAAAAGATAAACGGCTGATTTTGGCTTTGTGCACCCAATTTCATCAATTTCCCCTCATGTAGATATAACTACTTGTACTGGCGCTGGATTGCGCCCGAAGCACATTGTTCACTTGTATAACACTCCACAGGTTGAAGTAAAGCTGAGCACGTCAACCTATGATTTGCCCTTGATTATCATTTCCTGTGGCCGCACCCTCAGCTTCAGACACATACTACGCACATACTTGTATGGACATACATGCCTTGGCTTTGCATTAGGTGGTGGTGGTGGTGGTTGTTTTTTTCTTTTTTTTTCTTGGCTTCTCCTTCTTCTTGAGAAATAGTTTTAGTTGGTGCTTACCCTTGAACCCGTGGTTGAAAGTAGAAAATAAGTCAGACCAAGGCGGTTGTCAGGTCACAGTGGACATTTGCAGAGGACAATGGACGTAGTACATACAAGTACATAACTGGTACGTACAAACATACATAAATTCAGTCATATGGCCCTTCTATATAAAGAAAAAGAATGAATTTAACGAAACGCCCCGTTTTTAACTACGACATTGTTTTCGACTTCTCCTTTTCGGCGTTGTATTTTTCAGCTCCGCCTCATACATACTACGTACATACATATGTACATACATACTAGTACTTTGAGGTTAATGATAGGGGGGTCCTTTCCTGGTTTCGTTTTGCTAGCGATTGCCACAAGAAGCCTGCCTCCAACTACTCTTAGCGTATCGCACAAAAGAACAACCAAAAATAAAAGCCCAGTCTCAAATCTCCTTTTCGTCAACCAGTTGGCGGATAGCGGTCATAGTGGCGGCCGTGAACTACGTATGTACATATGGAAATGAGTGGCAGACATGAGAAAATAGGGCCAATCAATTTTGTTGTACAGCAGAGAGTGAGTGGACCAGCGGTGTGGTGGTCTTGTTTGTTGCCGCCCGCTTGCAAGCAAAAGCTGCGAAAAGGATACAAAGCCCATTATATATGTATGTATATAGTATATGATAAGCATCCAAGAACAAATAAACCTGCGATTGCCAAACGAAAATCTTTTGTTGCGATGTTCCCGTTGTGGTTTATCAAGGAAAGGATTGTCCAATCAATGCATGCTTGGGATAACCTTACTTATTTCTTAGGCATGAATAACAAATGACCAAGCAGAATGCCATACATACAACCAATTTGCCAAGGGTGCGACTTTTCTTGTGTATGTACATACATACTGTATGTACAAGTATATACATAAACTTGTCTGTCCTTTTCTCCACAAAAGTCATCCGAGCTCAACAAACAAAGCAAGTACTTGTATATAGTACATTGTATGTATTTGTACTTGTACGTATACATACGAGTATGTGCAACCTCTTCATTGTTCAAGATCAAACCACGGTTATCCGGATTAGGTCTAGCCTCTGCTATCACGCTAAGTCTGGCAGAACACGGAGGAGAGCAACGGAAGGATCACAAAATAGAAAGACCTAAGAAGCTGTAGGAGTATGTATGTACATCTGGTAATTTTGGACCCTGTGATTGAATAACTCCGTACATACTTGTACTTGTACATCATTACAAGTACAATACTCTTGTACATACATGGTCATAAGAGTGGAAAAAAAAAATAAGTTGACTGGGTGGGCGGGTCGCCCATTTATAACTCGATATATATTGTACTTGCTGGTTCTATTTTTCTTCTTGATTTCTTCAATTCTACTTTTCCTCCAACAGCTCTCGACTTTTTCTTCATCGAACCCGCGTCCCTTTATTTTCTTTCATCGCCCATATTTCATCGAAATGCCTTCCTCACCCTGCCTCTAAACATCGAAATCCAGCTTTTCAAAATATTATTTGATTCGGCTTCTGCTCTGTGCGTGAAGTGGAACCTTGTCGTGTTTTTTACATTGTTGGATTTCTTGGTCTGTTGTGTTTTTGCCTTTGTGCCAGCGAAACGGCCATACCCAGAACTTTGCTCTTGTTTATTCCCCCCCCCCCAATCCCGCTGTATGCCAAGGTTTACAACGCTATACGACCTGTCTTCTGCCCTGTTTGTCATATTTTATCCACTATTTTGGCCACATCCCTGCCATTCAATATTCCGTCCGCGAAACCTCACCGAAAACCATCACGATCACGCTCCACCGACTTCACGTCTTTAGTTGTTATCTTGGTAGTCACTCCCTCAAGCAAGGAAAGCACAGTACTTTTCTTTCTCGTACTACATACGCTCCTTCCATATACACATGTCTCTTTTGTCCAGTCGCGCCTTCTAGCCTTTTGTTCCTTTTTCTTCTCTTCTCTGTTACTATTTTTCTATACTCACTTTTATTACTTTTTCTTCTTTTTCTTGGTTGACCGCACTTCTTTTTTGTGCCTGCTGTTCTTCTTTTTAGTTCGTCTATCGTCGACATCTTCGTTGCTTTATACTACAGTCAAAACCAATTAGAGCTGCTTGTAATCAAAAGCTTCCAAACCTCCTCCGCCATCGCAGCTTTTTTATCCTCCCGGAAATCGACTCATTCATTGCTTTACGCTTCTCGTGACGCAATTTCTAGTCATTATCCAGAATTTTGGCCTGATACTTCAATCTTGTGTTTAGTGGCGTGTCTTTCTCTCGGCTTTTGCGCTTTTCTGTGAGGCCTAGTATTGTTCAGCTTCAACTGCTGTCAAGCCACAGAACGTCCTAACGAGACAGTTGCTCATCTATCCTGTAAGAGTCATCAAACCCGTCCATCCATCCACCCACCCATCAATAAATCCATCAACTCCAAACCTTTATCGCAAATGCGCTTCCGAAATTATTCAACCGCCAAATTGCCCTTGATTTACGCCACATTTCTGCCTTTCGCCGCTTTGTTTTACTTTTTCCTGTTTAGTTGGCTGCTGTGCATTCATCATGTCAGACCTAACCCGTGAATCGTTGGATATTGGAATAATTCATTTGGTCAAAGACAAAACGAGACCCAAATTTCAGTGCCGCATGTGCCGTTTATTTTGTACGGAGGAGCTTCTAAGTCCTTTTACACTCTAGGCAGTGTTCATGGTGGGCTTAATTACTAGGCCAAGATCCAAAAATCAACCTCGTTGTGGGTGGCTCTTATCAACAGTCATAGGTCATGTGCTCATGTCTGGCTTTTTTCTTCTGTTCGCAAACGATTCCCAAGCTCATCCCTCCGGGCGCTTCCCCCTCTATTGTCGCCCTCCTCCGCCTTCAGCTTAGCAGCACCATTGGGGGGCAACTTTCCATTTTTGCACCTACTACTAGCCTCTTTACTGCTTGTTACCGCCTATGGTTTAGGCTGCAGTGCCTAGGGCTATGGCATTCTGAATTACCGCCTCCTTTAGCGCACGCCTTGGGACTCACTAACCGTCACGGACCATCCGACGCATCCATCTTGCATGTGCAACGCACATTCCGCTGGCCATTTTCACGATGTGTTGTGGTATTGGTATACTTGCACAACATTTTTGCCACTGGAGTGCTGTGCGTGTCTTGAGGTGTTGACCAGTCTACCTCCTCCCCTGTGCTTGAATGCCTGCTTAATAAGTTTCGGTCTCGTTTTACCCATGCTTGCATATTTTGTTGCCTATTGCTGTACTGGTTTCTTTAAGCAAGTGCTAGATGAAAATTACCAAGCTAGTAGGAAATGGGGCAATGACTGCCTGGTGGAGGCGACTTCCAAGAGCTCATGATAGTCTTCACTTGCTCTTGTGAGGCGCATTCTGCCAATGATTGACTTGTCTACTATCTACTACCATAAACACATTCCAAAGTTCTCAAGCAAGGAAAAGAAAAGCAACAACGGAAAAGTTGTAATTGATTGATCAGTTGCTGCGCCCACACAATTTCGTACTCAGTTTACGCCCTGTGCTGCATTTTTTTTTTTTACAAAGAGTTTGGCCCTCTTCAATCACTCATGAACAATCGACCAAAACCCCGTCTGTTATTTTCCTTGTAAGCGCATGGAGTATATTTTGGGTTTTGTCACTTCCACGAACACATGATGCCAATGGTAAACTACATACTTTTTGATCAGCCTATGCGCAGCCTGCAAAGATTAGATGCTGGCTGACTGAGACGTGCTCCACGACCATCGTCACTGGCCGATATGAAAGTATCATCAAAGTCTGGCGTTTGAATTTGCTGGGTCGATGCAATGCCATATGTCACTTAATTCGGCGTTGACTCCAATCTCTTGCGACATCGCTTTGTTTTTATCTTCCATTTCGGCCTTACAAGGCAGTTGAAGAGTCAAGTATCATAAGAGTCATTGTCCTGTTTAGGAAGTGTTATAGTGCGCTCCCCTCAACATGCATCTATCTGTGCTTTATTATTCATTGTAAGGCGGATTTGGCTTGTTTTTATTTTTATTTTTTATTTTTTGCAATTCTTTTTCCACTAGGGCATTTGGGTTGCCTAGGCCTGCGCTTCTTCCCATTATATTTTAATTCCCTGGGCCCCCTCATATTCCCTCCCTCCCTCTCTCTTCACCCACACGTTACGGTTACTGCTGAAATCAGAAAACCCGCCACGATTCTTCTTTCTTTACATTTTGTCCAATTACACGCCACTCTACAACATCATCAGCTGCTATTCACAAACCTTTTTCACTTTTGCCTCCTTGTTGCTATCAATGCATTTTTGATTTTTCCCTCTCTCTTTTTTGGGTCTCTTTTTCTTTCTCCTCTGATTTTTGGCGTTCTGGCTTAGTTAGTTAGGCTGGCTTTGGCGTTTGGTTTTGCGACGAGTTTTGCTTTTTTAGTAGCGTTGCTTTCTGCTTCATCATCTTTTGCTTTCGCGTTTCCTTATTTCTCTTCGTCCCATCTTCTTTGTTTTCTCGTTTCGGCATTTCCCTTCTCCAACTTCACTTTTGCTTTGCATATCTTTTTTAGATACCACTCTATACTCATACACATCGCCGGCCTAGATTGCATTGCATTACAGCATCCAGGCTGTGTGTTTCGTCTTTTCTGCTTGTCCTGTCGCTTATACCTAGAAACCTGCTTCAGAGCGCTCCATCATTGCATCGCCTCTTTTTTCTGCTTGTCATCCCTGTTCCTGTTCCTGTAACAGCTTTTTTTGCTACTCTTTCTCTCTGACCACGAATCTAACATTTCTGTGAGGCCTCTATTCTTTTTCTTTCTTATTTCATCGACGTCATCGCCGTCCTTTTTTTATCATCTATTTTTCTTTCAGCTATTTATCCATTCTTTCTTATTCTCTTTCGCCACCGAGGTGCACTGTTATATCACCTGCTTCGTTTCAACCTACTCATACAAGTCGCAATCACGCCTCATTTACAGTCACCTACCAGTCATCACTTTTGGATGACTACATAAGTGTTGCCTGCGAATAGCTTCACTTCCACTCTGACTCTGATCTGGTCCTAGGCTTACATTGGCAAAAGCCAGTTGTACTTTGCTTCTGCCTTTGGCTGGGTTTCTTCCAAAGAAAACTACAGTCTATATAAAGCTGTACCGGCAATGCTTTTTGCTAGTTCGCGAATTATCTCTCCAGTCGTCTCTGTCTCGTCTAAATACATCATCCGGCGTCCTATTACCATTCGCCTTTAGATTTTGCTGGTTAACTCTTTTTGTTTTTTTCTGTTAACCTCACCCTTACTTTTTTTTTGTTCCGCAATTTAGACGTTGCTCGACGGCGACTGGAGGGAGTTACACAAGTTCTCCCACCTTTCGCTACCTTCATATCACCCGCAAATCCAACATGAACCGATCCTTCCGTGGCTCGTCGCCCTGTAGTGGTGCTTACTACAACAGCCCTAGTACTATGTCAACCACTTCTGATGTCTTTGACTGTGTTTCTCTGAGCTCTTCGCAATCGTCCTCCTCTGCGTTTGAAATTCGCGAATACTTGTGGTCCAAGTCTCTGTCTGTCGGATTGCCTTCTATCGTTGCTCTCGACAACACTCTCCCGCCCATTGTCAACAACACTGCGATTGCGTCTGTTCCAGTGCCTGTACCTGCGCCCGCACCCGCTCACATCGGCCGCCACCCCCGTCGGACGGCATTCCCTCTGCGTTCAAACACTGTCCCGCAGCTCTACCGGCAATCCGAACGCAAAGTCAACTTTGTGCAATGCCTTGTTGGTGAGGCTGCCTTTAACACGACACTACCCATTATCTGACCTGCACATACTCACACATTATTTTCTGCAGAATCCGCTACTCTGATTGTTCAGGCGATTTGGCCTCTCTCAGCCGCGACTCCTTGCCAAGGTTACCAGGCGGCCAAGTCTCCCCTCAAGCTTCGCACTTTTATTGAAGAGACACTGCGTCGGTCGCGCACGTCGTACTCGACGCTTCAGGTTGCCATGTACTACCTGATTCTGATCAAGCCCCACGTGCTCAAACAGAATGACGACACTTCGACCTCGTCGCGCGCTCTTCAGTGCGGCCGTCGCATGTTCCTTGTGGCTTTGATTCTGGCGTCAAAGTACTTGCAGGACCGCAATTACTCGGCCAAGGCTTGGAGTAAGATGTCTGGTCTTCCTATCGCCGAGATCAACCATAACGAGATTGCGTTTTTGAAGGCCATCAACTGGAAGCTTCACATTCCCGAGAAGCTATTTCTCCGTTGGACCACTTTCAGCTTGAACTATCCGCCGCCACCCTCAGGTGCCGGGCTTGGCATGTACACAGAGAAGAGCGAAGCTACTAAGAAGTGGCAGCAGATGATTCTTGACTTGGATGCTGACATCAACATCGCCCCTAAGCCTCAATCGTCGCTGTTATCGATTATGCGCTCATCGCCTCTCTCACCTGTTACTGGTATCTTGTCTCCTGTTTCGCGTTCTGCCAGCATTTCTCCCCCCTTGGTCTCGACTAGCCACTCGACATACACCAGCGCTCCTCTTTCCTATCTTCACCAGTCGGCCCCCAGCTCTAGCCCTGCCCAGCTGCCCACTCCCGTATCGTTGCGCTCTGCTATGGAGCCTTCCAAGCTTTGCAGCCACCCTAGCGACTCCTCCCCTGTAGGTAGCGCGCCTGGGCTCTCAGACTCCAATAACTCGTCACCGAACTCGACGGCATCAGATGATTCGCGCCCTGCCATTTTGACCTCTGTTTACGGTCTCAGTGACCAGTCTGCCAACTCCATGGCGCTGCCTAGTATGAGCCACTTGGACAAGTCGGCTCAGATGCTTGTGCGCGCTGGGAGCAGCAACTTGAACTGGAATCTCAACTACGCGCCGTTGCAATATGGCGCGCTTGATGCCCGTGCGATGCAATCACCTGTGAAGTTCAACGATGAGCAGGCTGCATTGGTGCTGCAGGAAATCAAGTGCCAAACTTTGATGCCTCCCCAAATTGCCCTTTCCATCCCTCCTGTGACGCGGTCCAAAAGAAGTTTCACCACCATGTCTTCTGAGTCTGTGGCGCCTAAGGAATCCCCGGCTCGGCTGAGTGTGTTTGATCTGTCCCGTTCTTCCACTATGCCTCATAATCTTTGTACTGCTGCAGTCAGTATGTCGTTTGACGGCGATGCGTCGAAGCGGGCACGTTTGAATATTCAAGGCACATATTCCAACTGTCTCAATTACATGCCCACTTACCAGAGTGTATCGGCTTAAACCGGGCCATAGTCGCTGGTATTTGGCGTGCACCCTTGCCATTGGCTTGCTATTATATTGAAATACATTAATATCTCTCCCTCGATGCGCCTATACTTTTAGTGCAAAGCAAGGGCACCCGCATCATATTTCTTTGGCTTCGAATTTTCCTCTGTTTCAATGTCATGAATTGGACTGGTCTATTCAATCACTGTTGATCTTGGTAGCTTCTCTTAGGGGAGATGCTGCACTTCTTTATTCAACATTCTTCACCTCACTGTACTCGGACCACTGGTCTTCACCGCATTGCCTTGTTGTTTTATGGGGTTTAGGCGGTTATTATATGCATCATGTATAACAACTTGTCACTGATATTTGCATGCATTTTTTTCTGTTTCCTGGGTTTTCACACACGATTTGTTTGATAAGCGGCATATCATTTTCATTTTCTTTTATCTATAGCGGCTTTTTTTTCCTTCCTCTCTCTTTACAATTCTCTGTGTTCCAACCAGACATTTGGGGTTATTTTCTTTTTCTTTCTTTGTCTCTCTGCCTTGATTTCTTTTCTCTCTCTTTGTAACTACTACTAGGAACCAGTCCCGCTTAGGTACCGTGTTTTGTTCTTTTTATGGTTGAGCATTCTGCATTCATTTTCTATTCTATCTACATATTTATACGGCAGACGCTTTTTTGTTCCCCTTGTTTAGTTTTCAGTCGCTTTTTTTTCTTTTTTTCTATATTCATGTCTTCATGATTGAGGAGAAAGAGGGAGAGATGGAGCAAGAATCAGAAGAGGAAAGCCGTGTTTTATAGGAACATGAAGAGAATTTCGAAGAAGTATGAGAAACAAGAGGAAGCAGAAATAAGAGCAGTGATTTGTCTACAAAAAAGACTCGTTTGATACAGTTAACCCCCCCCCCCCCCCCAATAAAAAATGAGTGAAGTATCGCAGAGGAGAGAGGAGGCAAGATGAGTTGATAAGGCGGCGCAGATTTTGCTCTGCACTTACAGTGGACACAAGAAAAAAAAAAACCAAATAAAAGTTTACAATTATATTATACACCTTGGCGAACACAAGATGAATGTTTGATGGAGATGATGCTGGTGACTATAAGAATATTGGGGTTGTTGCAAAGCTGCATGTATTTGTTTGTTACGCAAACGCCGTTCGCCGTTCATAGGTTTGCACAGCCAACTATTTATTTTACTGGGCTTTGTTGAGGTTGTTTGTCGGCTGTTTGTCTGAAGCGGGGAAGAATATGCAACAAACTTTGTTGATTCGGAAGGGAGGGATGAGTTTGAATACAATAGTTTCCAAAAGAAGTCGGATGAAAAAGAAAAGTACAGAGTAGACAAGTTGGTGATAAGCTGGTAGAGGTTGAGGGTTAGGGTACGACATGAGAGATACATAGAGTGAGGTTTTTGTGAGACTACGGCTTTACATGTTATAAAGAGTGAGCAAGCATAGATGCTAGTTGGTTGGTGAAGGCAATAAGGCTTAGTAGGATGTGAGTAACGAGTGACACCGCTGTTAGATATCCAAAGGCTTTTTCGAGACTTACGTTGCGTGAAGACAGCAGTATATATAGCCACCGTTGCACGCCTTTTACGCAGCCTCTTCTGACACGACATGCCTGGTAATTCACGGCCTGGTACTTTATGGCATGTACCGTCTCATCCGTAATCGGTCCTTGATGTCATCCTCCGACGGGCTTCCGATCAGGTATCGGCGTTGAGTGAGTTTTGCGTAAATGTTATCGGGGGAGGAGAAGAAGAAGAGGGTCCGGTTTGGTGGCCGAGATGTGGCTTATCTCCATGAATCGGTGAGTTGGTTGTTCTCCTGCCAGATTGAGAGGGGAAGAGGGGTACTGGAGGGTACGGAGAGAGGAACCTTTGTAAGTGCAAGTATGTACATACTAGAAAGAAGACTTTGTTTGCCATTGTGCTCGAGCTTTGTTCATAACTGATATGGTATTGTGTATATGTATGTATGTATGCACATAGTATGTATGTACATGTGCTTTGAGTACCAGGATAGATAAGCATCAGCACGTTACAGCAATCACATGTATGAAATGCAACAGCAGAAGATAACGAAAGAAGACTCTTGGAACCTTCATCGAAGCTCCCAATTGCATCTTTAACGGGATGATTCGCTTAAACTTATTACAAATAGCAGTTATCTCTTGCGGGCGATAGATCCAAGTGCCCGCAGGTTGCTTTGGCATATGCAACATCACAGTTGTCCTATGTTGCTATGTATCTTTGAGAGAAGGAGGATTCGATGGATAAGGTGTAGATGTGGCTTAGGTAAAGAGATTTATGGACAGAAAAAGATAAAGGGGCAGGTTTCACACTACAGTCTATCAAGACATATATGTATGTATGTATAGAATGATGATATTAAAGCCACAAGCAGAATCATCAACAGATAAAGCATACTCCAAATACAGGCCAGAAAAGTTGTATTATGTAACTTGAATCTTGTGGGGAAATCTGTTGATAAGGAATTTGTAACCAAAACGGAAAGTGTGAAATATATTGTAGTACGTATACATACATACACTATGTACATGTGCTGTCTTTTCTCTTCCAGAGATGAGGGAGAGAATATGAGGCGATATGAGAATACAACCAGGAGTTGTAAGCAAAGAACGCGAGCAACAATAGAGCGCGGAATTAAAACCATGGTTCATTGGGGTGGGAGTGGAAGGACAGCGGGATGTTGCGCCTTTGTTCGTCCGGAGGGAGCCTCGACCATCTAATATATAACGCATTTCCGCCTTTTTTGTACCACGGCTGGCTTCACTTTCTATGTATACTCTTGCCAGTAGCCTCTAGTTTCTGAGGCTGCCACTCAAGCGGGCCGCGTGACGGACAAATATCGTCTGCACTGAACGATAAGATGACGTGAACAGCCGGTTGATGCTATGTTATCGTTATCTCTGTATTCTCAAATGTGCTTCATCCAACGCAGCACTTGCTGCACTGTGAGGACTGAACAGCCTACCTTGGCAGAGAAAAACACATCCGTATCTCTTTCTTTTGGTCTGTGCTTCGACAACCCGGTTCCGTGCAAAACATAACAACCCCGACGTCTCCCAACCAAGCTCCTTCTCTTATCTTGTATGCCTGCACCCCCCTTCAAAATGCCGATCTCCAACCCCAAGATATCCATGGGAACAAGGCCCCTGATAGTGGAATAAAGAAGCCAGAGGGCAACAAAGCTGGGGCAGGGTGGATGTAGTGAAGATAACCCGCTATGCTATTTCTTCTTACAATACATACATACACAAAAAAGGACGCTACGGATGTTGGCCTTCCGGATTTGTTTTGTTGTCTCTGCTGACTTTGAGATTATCTTTTCTTTTCTTCTTTTGTTTTTTCCTCTTCTTCTTTTTTTTCCTTCTTTCTCTTCCCTTTATTTTACTCTGGTGGCCTTGTTCTTGTCTTTTCCACTTGATGTACAGTTACTTTTTTATATCACGATGTCTTCACGACGCTACGCTTAGGATCATTTATTACCAGCGAACTTCTGCATTGCGACGACAACCAAATAGCGGGGCCGCTCACCTTCCGTTCAACGTCCAGCCAACTTGCTCATTGCGGCGCACCCTCCACGTCCTCGAACCCAACATTCGATAGGAAAACAAAAACACTTCGTTTAAGCACATAGTGCACGGCCATCTCTGTCCTTCCTTTGACCAAGCCTGACATCCTGCCAAACCCGACTGCCGAGCCGCCACCATACTTTCCCGATGATTACTAGGCCCCCGAGATCCATGCTGAAGCCGAGCGGAGATTTGTGGTCCCCCACTTGATGCCGCTTTATAGCCCGTCCCGATATCGTTCCGTCCGCTGGTGCCCGTTGCCGCGTATATATGTACTACATACATACATACATACATAATACATACATATTCAAACCCGATGGGCTGATGCCCGAAACCCGACGTCTAGCATGCAACGCCACAGTGGAGCCCGATTGCAAGCCGATGACTTACACGAGATGCACGGCCCCACGACGCTTGATCGAATCTAGGCATATTACTGCGTGTACTGCACAAGGTGTCTTGTCTAACAAGAAGACGTGGATGACAAGAACTTGTTCGTGGTCGTCAGCAGTGTGGAATTAGTGGATGGAGGGGGAAGCAAGTAAGGGGTATGAAATGATGCCTGGCTTTTGGCGTCGGGCCAAGTCGGGTCTGGCTCGAAGGGCAGAATTGATGCTTGAGGAGGGCCGACTTGGACATTACACTGGCTCGCGAGGCGCTCCCGGCTTGGCGGCCTGGACTCTGCGGATGGCGATATGCCGCTGCAAGCTCGCATCGACCAACGAACGACACCCTGCGTCGGCGCGATATCCCTTTTTGGCGCCTCTGTGTCGTGTGCATGGGGTCAGGCCATAACAAGAGACTTCGGCGCGCCGTGCTGGCTGCGGCTGCATTTTTTTCGGAGGTCTTGCTTCCCGAGTGGTACACGGCCCGCGCTGTTCTCGTGGACAGCGAGCTTGGTATTTTTTTTCCTTGCCTTGTCCTCCGCAGCTCGACGATGACTGCAACAGATCTGGTGCTGGATTGGAGAAGCGCCACGGTTGGCCCGTGGTCTCCAGCCGCTGCCTTCATCTTGTCCATCTCTGTCTTCTTTCTCCGCCTCGCTACTGCGCTTGTTTAAGTCCTGTGACATTTATCCCCCTTTGTCTCCGTCATAGTCTACGTGTTCCGGCTCATTCTCCTTTTCCTCCCCCCCGACTCTTACACAGCGACAGAAAATAGACAGGGTGTTGTTTGCTGGCCGTTGCTGCGTGTTTACTCCAACTTACAAGTTGCTTCGCCAATTACCAAATAGATTGGCAAGGCCAAGGCTAATTGGGTAGCTCAAAAGTGGGGTGGGAGGGGAAGGGGAGATCAATGAGATCATCAACGCCGCTCTGTTCGACAGGGTCAAGGGCACAGTGAGGGGAAGAATGCAGAGAAAAGGGCTGAGCTCTTGGAGGTTCTTCGTTACTCCCTGACTGACTTGAATAGGTGAGTTGTCAAGAACGGAAAAGAAAGGGCTGCTGCTGTTCTTTGGAGATACCTGGACTCTCTATTTTAGCTAGGTCGCCATTTACCCAAAAGGAGCGAACAAGCGTCGTGAATCATCAGATGCCAGATTGGCTGCAGGTTTTCACATACATATGTACATATATTCTCATACAAGGCCGCGGGGTTAAGCAAACCAAGGACGCCCAAAATAAATAAACAGAAACGCCCATTAATCTTCTTCTTCCTCTTACATATGTTTCAACTGTCAAATCTGCACCGAAGCGTGGCGGCCTAAAGTTGTCCTGTACATACATACCAGCATATACTCTCCAAACGGGGGTTTACCTTATCGGGCTCTTTTGATCATTGTCCCGCTTTCAAATTACAATAAAAAAAGAAGTTTTTTTGTGCACTAAAGAAATGTATGTACATGTCGTAGTACTGGGACATACGTACATACATACATACATACATACATAGCTTGTTGTGGTACACATGCACGCTACAAGCAAGCCTGGCCACACCCAGCAGCGAATGCAACTGCAACGCTGTCAGCACACTTTTTTTTT
>CM069897.1:3849634-3860999 GCA_036034705.1 Thielaviopsis punctulata
TTTTTTTTCCCCTTATACCACACCAATTTGTGGGGCAACGCAAATTTGTGGACTCTTGCTTCGCCCAAAGCGGCCAGGACTTCTCTTTTTGACTTGCAGAGTCCAAGTCCCAAACAAGCAAACATAAACAGGGAAGCAAGCAAGCTGCAGACTAGCGGGCGCTTTCTTTCTTTCTTTATCGTCGCTACTGCTTCTGGTGCACCTGCTTTATCTTGTGCTCTTGCTCTTTCTTGTGGGCCTTCTACCACTCTCGAAATCGAATTCTTTGCCCTTGACGTTAAATAGCTCTTTGCTTGGCTTTCTTATTCCTACTTTTTCTCTCTTCCTTTCTTCCTTTTGCACGTTTTCTTACAATCTCGTCACTTAATTTTTAATATCCAGAGGCCATCCTCGCTTCAACCCCATATCAACCACTCTCAGAAATTCCTTATCTCTCCCACTATATTCTGCCGATTAGAGAGAGACACTTGCTTTGTTTTCCTCTCTTTTATTTTTCCTCTCACTATTCCCAGATGTTCTTCTTTCTTCTCTATTTCAATCTCAAATACTTTGCTGCAACACTTATATTGTGATAGCCACAAATATTAATACTAATCTTCCTTGTCAGACTCGCAAGCGTCCAGCCAACTTCTCGCCACACGTTTCTGCGACGACCACCCTTGATTCGTCCAACAACTTGGAAGCTGATTCCGAGTTACACGAGTATTCTCTGGATAACTCTGCGGCCCCCACTACTGCTGCTGCTGCTGCTTCTGGCACCTCTGCCAACATGAACGCCCAACACCAGAGCCAGCAGACGGGTGGTATGCCGTTCAACCTGGATACCTTCGGTCTCGAGAACGACCCTATCATCACGTCGGCTGGCCCTTTCCAGCAAAACTTTCAGTTCTCGCCCTCGAATTCGCCCATGATGCAGCACGGCCCATTCTCCAACAACTTTGGGAACCTCAATGCAGCCGCCCTTAACGGCGCCGACTTCTACTCTTCGCCCACTTCGGCTTTCCCCCAGAACGCTGCTGCTCCTCATAGTCTAGGCAACGATGGCGACCATTTCTTCTTTGTAAATGTTGACAGCCGCCACCAGCGGTCGCAGTCTCTGCGCCATAACAACAGCCAGAGCATGACGCAAAGCCTGAACCCGGCCTTCATGTACAATGACGCCATGAACCCTATGTTCAATGCTGGCCCCAACAATACCGAATCCTCGCCTACTTTTGGCTCAAACCCTCCCTCTTTCTCCAGCATCGATCCTGCCCAAGTGTTTCCAGCCCACTCGAGCCGGTCGCCTGGCGCTATGCCGATTGGCCAGGACTCGCTTTTTAGCTTTGTGCCTGACTCGGACGATGATGACAACAACATGTTCTCTGACCGTTTGAACATGCAGTCCAATGACTTCCACATGAACGGCATGGACGACAACTCTTCTGCCAACAACAGCAGCGCTAAAAACAACAATGGCAACGCGGCTCTCAACTGGGACCCGTCTCTGCCTGGCCAGTTCCAGACACATGCTGCTCGTTACCCTGGTGGTCCCCCGCGCAAGAACACAATTACGGGTGAGACGGAAAAGGGTGAATGGGAAACGTCTAGTCTGCCTCGCAACCAGTCTTTCCGCAATGGCGATAGAAGACCTAAGATTCCGCGCGCTGCGTCCATGACCAACGCTCAACATATAGCCAACCGTAGCGTGTTTGCGCCGTCCAACTCCAACTCTCCTCCCGGCGATGCTTCAAGCAATGCCAACGCAGCAAACTTTTCGTCAGCCCAGCCGAGCCGAGCTTCCTCGCCGCCGACCAAGAATGCTTCCACTACCAACTTGCCTGCTGCCGGTGACAGTGGTACCCCCACTACGTGCACCAACTGCTTCACTCAGACTACCCCGCTGTGGCGTCGTAACCCCGAGGGCCAGCCTCTGTGCAACGCCTGCGGTCTGTTCTTGAAACTTCATGGTGTGGTTCGTCCACTTTCGCTTAAGACTGATGTTATCAAGAAGCGTAACCGTGGCTCGGGTGCTGGTATGCCTTCCAGCACCAACACGCGGGCTGGTAAGAAGTCTAACGGTGGTGCTTCGCGCAAAAACTCCACTATGGCCATGTCTTCCCTACCTGCCGCTGCCGCTGCCGCCACGGCAAGCACGCCCCCTAGCAACGGAGCCCGGGCTGGATCTGTCACCCGTGACGGCGACAGCCCAGCCAGCGCTTCGGGCGGTACCCCTAGTGGCTTCGCCGGAAACGGCAAGGTCTCCGTTTCTGCCTCGCACAAGTCTGTAGCTAGCTCCGGCAATATGCCACGCACTATGTCTGTCTCATCGTCCAAGAGACAGCGCCGCCACAGCAAGAGCGCTGGTAGTGACATGGCAGGTTCGTCGCTGGCTAACAGTCAAGGTGTTAGCGGCATATCTGGTATGGAAATTGACAGCCCCGGCTCGAGTAGCTCGACCCATGGTCTCAGTGCTGTGACATCTCCGGCTAGTCTGGGTATGACTAGCGCATTCACCATGGGTGGAAGCAGTCGCGGCGTGGTCTCAACCAACCAACAGAGTCAACAAGGACAGCAGCAGAACGCGATGGGCACTTCTTCGGCGGGACCGCAGGAGTGGGAGTGGTTGACGATGAGTCTTTAAAGTCTTGCCGGGGTGTGAGAAGAGGATTTAGTCTATTGACTAAAACTGTGTTTCCTCTGGAATGGAGCGGGAGATTTGGCATCTTTTTCGTTTTCTTCATGGGCTCTTTTTTTTTTTTTATTGATGATGGGGGTTTTCTATTTTTTTTGCTTTGGTTTCTTTATTCCCGGTTGCGAGCGCCCATGCCAGTGTTCCGTTTTACTCGGAACATGCTTGATGATTTTGATTTTTGGTTTAATGCTCGTCATGTCATGTTACGCTATATGTTGTTTCATATCTCTTGATTTTCTTTTTATATATATTCCGGTTTGTAATTGAATTTGTATTTCATTTGAGAACATTTGTGTCTGGTTCCTACATGTACTTGTATCAGAGTGTTGATCTTAATCTCGCCAAAACTGCATCATTGACGTCACCTCGAACAGAAGTTGTGGCAAGCAAACGCCTGCTCTTCATACTAAGTCATGCAACATACCCCATTTGAGCAACACAGAGACAAGTTGAGATAAGGATAGCAAGATAATCTGTAATGGCCTTTTGTACAATAGGTTCAGCCTCCCCTCCCCTTTTATATTCAACAAACAACAAACAATGAAGCTGGGTTCCAATAACTATTGAAATACAATAAAGCTCCACTAAAGAAGAACACAATTGTGGGCCAATTTGCCTTTGTCACTTTGGCAACAACACACGAGTGCGTTTTGTTTCTTTTCGTTGTATGTACATACATGCATACGCAAGTACAAAGCAAACGCCAAAACATCTGGTATTTTGAGGCCGGGAAACAAGTGCTGGTACATATGTATGTACTTATGTATAGAGAAAAAGAGAATTTGAGCGTGTTAAACGGTGACGTATTCATATTGAAAACTCCTGCAAGGCATGAAGCTCAAAAAGGCATATATATATGTACTTGCTAACATCCTCCTTCACATTGACAAGACGACATGTTCAAGGGAATAAAAAAGGTTCTATACCAATTTGATATGTTTGTTGAAGCTCACACTCCAAGAGAAATATAACCCCTCCCGAAAATACAAAAAAAACAATACTCGACATAGCAAAATAAAGGATAAACAATGATTGCAGGGCGACGTTCGTAACTCTTAATAATCAGCCTCTATTTTCTTCTTCATCATTTTCTTTGGGGCGATTCTGTCGGCGCTTTTAATCGTTCCTTCCTTTTGGATTTGGTCATATGGCTTGCTGTACACGCCATAGATGAATAACTCGATACATGAATTCGAGCTCGAACTATAGCCATATTCCAAGACTTGAGGAGGCCGCCAATCAGGTGATATCATTGAGGCAAACAAAATTGACTGGAGGTTTCGAGAAAAAAAGCCTCCGTCCTTAGGCCATCACCTGGACATTGGTAAATGGCTCACAGAGCAGAGGGCGCCGGAATCAGATTTTTTATTCACTATTCGGAATGTTGTTTAAGACGAAGGGCTGGGGTTCATCTGCAGAGAAGGTTAGTCAGCTGAGTTTTGGTGTTGCTAGCCGCTGATAGAGCGTACCTTGCGCTTGCCGCCGGTCAGGGTAACGTTGACGAAACGGCGGGTGTAAAGGAGCCGCTTGCGGGCACGGCCCTTGGGGGTCTTCTTCTTCTCCTGGGGCTCAACCTATATGCCGAAAGAAACTTTGTAAGCGAATGTTGTCTATGACGCGGGGGCTGGCGGCAATCAGGTCGCATGTTCCGTAATTCCCGAATCACAACTGTGCTCTTGGCGTGTATGCAAATGTCGTTGATGTAAGTTGTCGTCGAGGGCCAAAAAAGCAAGTCGGATTGAGGCGAAAAACGGGCCATGCGATTGACAATGCCGGCTGAGTGAGAGGTTGGAGTTTCGCATACCTTGGGGGTCTGAGACTTGACCTTACCGGCACGAGCGAGGGAACCTGTAAGTTGAGTCAGAATGGAAGTCGTATTAAAAAATCGTCGATACAAAAAATCGCGAATCGGTCGAAATAAATCGTTAATCGAATGCGCTTGGAGATTGCGTACCGTGAACTTTGCCCTGTACGCAAGATTAATATTAGTATCGAATCAAAGTTTGGTGAGTCAAGGGTGAGAAAGTCGCGATATCATGGGCTGACAATTGCAGTCACTAACGGCAAAGAAATGTTGGCATGATGATTCATCCACAGGCATATGCTCGTTCAGTGAATGCGAAAATCCAATCCAGATAGCAGCGACAGCAGCATGACGATAATGCTAATCCTCACTCGTGGTTGATGCGATAATAGGGAGCCAAACGTACCATTGTGAATGTGTGTGTTGGTGACGATGTGGGTTTGACAACAACAGTACCAGACTGACAGACGTAATGTGCTTGGGTGCAAAGGTCTAGGAATTTTCCCATGGGAATTTCGAGGCAGCGGGGTGGAGTAGCCCTCAAGTCACGTGCCAAGACATAGTTGTACCAGATTGTGCACACACTAAGGGATGTTTGTTATTGGCTGCCTTAAAAGCGGGCTCTTTAGCCTCACGTGAGCACTAGACCCTGGCCAACGGACCCTGATAAACTAAAGAACCCGGAGAATTGCAAGAAATTTCCCTTTTAGGATATCTCAACTACGTTAACGTGATTTTTTGAAGTTGAAGTTCTAAGTTGTAAACAACCCTTGTTATTCATATTGACCCCATTATCTACATACGTCTCAAACAACGTTTGAAACCACTGCTATTTGCATATTATCTACAGAGTACCAACAGCAGCCAAGATGCCCGCGATAGCAGCACCGATCACGACTGTACCATCAAGAGCCATTCCATGAGCTGCACTAATAGGCGATCCAGAAGTCGAAGTGCCAGTCGCTGCAGCCGTGCCAGCCACAACTTCCATAGTACGAATCGTCTCCAGATCAGCACTCTTAGCAGTCTCAACCGCCAGCTTTGCACCGCTCGTGACGTTCATGCCGCCCGTGGTAATCGCAGCCGTTGCCGTCGTAGTTGTCGTCGCATACGACCATCCCGACGGCTTATCCGTCCAGAACGACTCGCCGTAGCCCAAGCCACGCCAGAACGGGAAGCCGAAGCCGTCACCGTACCACGGGCAGCCAGTCACAGTAACGGTGCCGGTGGGCCAGGCGCTACCCCAGAATCCGGACCACTGGCCAGTGTTGCTCTCATAGGTGTAGGTGTAGGTGCCGGTCGACGTGCACGACATCAGCACGGAGCACAGAGAGCTGCTCTTGGACGAGTAGCTGGAGGCGGCAGAGGCGTCTTCGGAGCAAGCGGTCTTCAGGCAGTTGCTCAGGTCGGAACCGTTGGAGCACCAGGCGGTGGGAGTAGGAGTGGCCTGGGCGGTGCTCCAGTAGGATGACGCACAAGTAGCCTGACACAGGGATTGTTAGTATTTTCATAACGGGGAGAGAATAAAAAAAGACCTACAGCGCAGCTATCCTTGAAACCACCGGTTGCCCAAACGTGGCTGTTTCCATGGCCGCCATAACCGCCATATGGCCACCCATTGCCGCCATCGCCCCATGCAATAACAGAGCTAGGCGCCAGGAGAGTAAGAGCAGAAAGGAGCTTCATGGTTGATGTTGATAATGAAATGATGTAAGAATAAGAAAGTGTGTGTGGTGGTGGCAGAAAGATGAAACAAGATGCAGGTGAGCTGTCTGAAGAAAAGAAGAGGGAAAAGGATGCTGCAGAAGAAGAGGAACACGGTCTCCTTGATATAGTCATTTTCCTCGGACATCTCACACATGTCGGAACAGCAAGAATCTCAGAGCCATTTTACCCCCAAACGTCACCAATCTCCAAATTCTTCTTTTCGCATGCTGTGCTTACAAGGCACTGCGTGACCTATGGACCACGTAGTAGTAGCTACATACAGAAAAGAAAGAAAAAAAGGTAACAAGAAGGCAGACTTGAAGGGAGATAGTCTTAGCATCTAAGTAGGTGGGCTTACGCAAGGGTTTTTTTTTTTTTTTTTTTTTTTTTTTTTCTTTTTCATCGGTTTGGGATGGGGAAAAAAGACATGGCAGTGTAGATTTCGCCTCAATACGGCCAGGAGTTGGAAGTTCGGGTGACATAACGGCGGAGACTGACAGAGTCGATCTCAGAGATAAGTGCAGTGTAAGTTGCCTGTCGTGAACTTGCATCACAGCATAGAGATAGCTAGCTATACGCGTCACAAAAGACGCAAGCCTCATCTTGCTTCCAGTGAGAAAAAAAAAAAAAAAAAAACAGCAAGTCTGACATCTCACAGTATGTAAAAACGCCTTCATTGTCGCTCTTGACATGAATTCTTTTGTCCTCATAAATGCTAGGTACTTAATCCGGTAGAAGCAGTGCCTCCCCATGGCTTACGCACACTGAAACTCTCAATGAATGTCGATGTACATAAGTACTAGTACATACTGAAGCTCGTTGAGTTCTTCATCACCAACCCCCAAAAACACGATAACGAAGCCCTGCAAGTCGCACTTCAACCGCAAACCAACAAACGACGAATGCGGAATCACAACAAGAAACAGAGGCCAAAGAACGCGCGGCCAGCCATGCAGTCAGACCAAAGCCAAGCCCAAGGGCGCTTGCTTCACTTGACTCTGCTTCTTGAATGATGAAAGATCTCCCGCCATGGTTTTCTTTTTCCTACTATCTTCGAGGGGCGTGTTGTTCCAGTTCGTGCATAATACCCCCGAGCAGACAACTAGCATGAACTTCTTCCAACGGGCTTATTTTCCTTTCCAACTGAACTGTTCTAAAAAAAGAACACTGTGAGAAAGAAACTCATCATATACATGCCTGTGTACATATGTGCGTATACATACATATCTACATTATCACATGGTGACTTTCCATAGGGCTGGTTGGTCTGATATAAAGAATCCGTGAACATTTCGGGCTACTTGCTGGGGAATGTCCGGCATCTTCACCAACACAACCCCTCTGAAGTTTTCAAAGTGCATGCACAAATATTTGTCGCGTACATGACTTGACGTAGTACACATCTTAAATCCCCCCCTGCGCTTGGGCGTTTATTTCTTCCTCTTCAAGGACTCAAGTACAAAACAGTCTTGAATCTTTGTTACACAATTATTCCATGATACTGACAATTTTGGCTTCTTCTGGTTCTGTCAAAGTCTAATAATTCATTGCTGTGATAAACGGGCCCAAGAGGGGAAAAGTATATATCGATGTAAACAAACACCATTCCTGAAAAAGAGACAAATGGAAGTGAACAAAACCCAATACCGATAAGAGACCCGTTGCAACATCCTCGTTTCTTCCCTTCCCTTCCCTTCCCTTCCCTTCCCTTCCCTTCCCTTCCGATTCCCTCCTGTTATTCCTCCCATTAAAAACATCTTCACGCAAAACCCATATACTATGTAATGCACCTCCTTTCATACCTTGCGTCGTTGGTTATATACACAGCACAAGACACATGCCTTCTTCACCTCATTCTCGCAGACAGTCGGACAGTCAGACAGTCACAGTTCAGTTGCACCTATGCACCACACCATTATGCAACACCACCTCCTGCAAGACTGTGTCTTTCTATAGCATTGTGCCAAAGTCAGGACCTGCATCACCCCCCATACTGCCACTTCCTGGCTTTGGTGCGTTATCAAACGGAATGGGCTTTCTCGGGCTGCTGTTGCCACCGCCATTGCCATCGTCGGCTGTTGGTTTACGGTGCCGGAACGTAAATCCAACAAAGAGTGCCTTGGCCATTTCGTCATTACGCTCAGCCATGCCCTCAAGAGCCACTTGTTTCTCGTGCACCTCCTTGTACTTGGCCATGTCGGCCTCGTTAGTAAAGTCGTCAAAGTAGCCGGCGTCCGTCTCTGAGTCGAGTTCTGGGATGAACGGGGCCCGGCTTTCACGCAAGTTCTTCCAATCAACCTCGGCAAAGTACTGATGGTTGCAGATTTCGTGCATATTGGCAAACCGCTGTTCACGAGAGTTGATCGCTCTGTTTCAGAGAATGCGTGTTAGTCATGTCCCGTCTCGGTAAAGCCATGGCCATGTAAACTTACGTAGTGATAAAGCTCCAGGTCCGGTTGCTCAAAAAGTAGGACGGGTCTTCCCACACAGGCCGCTTGAGCACGTCGCGCCAATGCTTCAAATTGCGCCAAGTCTCATCTGCAGTTGCACCAGCAAACGGAGGGAAGCCAGTTAGAGCCTCAAACAGCATGCATCCCAGACTCCAGTAATCGACAGTATAGTCGTAGTGTTCACCACGTAGCACTTCCGGCGCCATGTAGTCGGGAGACCCGACAATCGACTTGGCGTAGTTATAGTCTCTACCACGCATCGAACGGTAGCCTTCCCGACGCTCGGCAATGGTGCGCTGATCCATTGGCTTGCCAAACGGAACCGACGTCTCACTGGCCTTTTCCAGACGGACGCGCATCGATTCCAGCTTGGCCGGAGCAAGCATACCGGCGGCAAGACCAAAGTCAGTCAGCTTGACATGGCCTTGTGAGTCAATCAAGAAGTTCTCGGGTTTCAGATCACGGTGAATGTAGCCAAGTTGGTGCAAAGCATCCACAGCACAAAACATCTCGGCGATATAAAAACGGGCGTGGCGGTTGATGAGGACACCCGTGTTGTTAAGCAAGGTGCGGAAATCGCCTCCAGGAACAAATTCCATAGCCAGGTAGATGCTGCGATCATCCTGAAATGAGTACAGCAGACGAACCAGCCACTCGCTCTTGGCGGTGGTAAGAATGTCACGCTCTGTCAGCACGTGGCGGACCTCGTCAAGCTTGAAGAGCAGTTTTTTGCTCATGACCTTGAGAGCGCATACCTCGCGCGTGTCCTTCTTTTGCGCAAGGAAGACCTGGCCGTAACCGCCCTGGCCGACCTGTGTGAGGATCTGGAAATCGCCGTGGCGCAAACGAACACGACGCTTGCGCAGAGCAGCCCGCTCTCGTCCCGTGTATTTGGACCACATTTGTTGGTATGTGGCGTCATCGGTCTGGGGAGGGGGTGGGACTTCGGCCCTGAAGGCATTGAGTCGGCTTTGGCGGGACCCAACGTATGTCAGTAGGTCAAAATAGTAGTCGAGAAAGTCTGCCAGGATTCAGAACATTAGCACGTGAATTAAGCTTTTTTTATTGCATGCATATACCGCATATCGCAGGGAAAAACAAGACATACACAGTTGCGTCACATTGACTAGGCGGCGCACATTGGGTTTTTTCAAAATCTCCATCTCCTCTGGCGTCAGTCCGCGCGAGGTGTTGAACTTCTTGATTTGGTGCGGCCGAGTGCCATGAGCATCTCGATGGTCTCGCTGGTGATACATTTCATGTCTGGAAAGCGCGGCATGGCTTCTGTGAAAGTTTTCCGGGGCAAGCAGAGTTGGCCGACCGATCATGGGCGAGTTGCTCGATTCACCATCAGATTTCTTTGGCGCAGCTGACTTTGTATGCACCACGCTCGAGTTTTCTTCGGGGATTATGGACTGGGACAGCGAACCGTTGGTGCTGCCCATGAGGGCATCCAGACTAAAGTTCATGTTGGTCGCCGAGGCGCTGGAGCTCGAGGCTGCCGACGTCAAGTCGGAATTGCGCGCAGACGAAGATGACGAGTTGGACGATCGAATAGAAGTCAAGGGCGAGCTTTTGGTCGGGCTATCAAACATCGTAACACTACCGTTGTTGATTTTGAGGGACGTTTCAAAGGCCATCGGCAGATCACGGGAACCAGGCGGGACGCTTCGTTTGCTGGGACTTCCAAATGGTGTTTTTACAGGGTTGATAAAATTATTGTTGGCCATGTAAATATCACCGTCATCGCCATCGACATAGTGGGCACCAGCACCACCGTCAGTTGCAGTGCCAGGAGTGCTGGGACGGGGGATGTCCATACCCTCGCCATTCTGGTTAGGGTTTTGAAAAAACGACCCCATGAACGAAGCAGCCATGTGTGTTGTAGGATGAACGGGACGTTGTTGGTACTATGTTTTGTAGGTATGTACCTAGTTTGTAATTATAAAAGCAGGCGGAGTGAAAGTGGACTCCCGCCTTGCTCGATTCGCTTCGTTTCGATCGATGGACGGACAAGCAAAGGGTTGCGTCGGCGGATTCAGGCAAGGGCGGTCAAGAAGAAGAGAACAAGACAAGAGAGAGGGGTCTTGGTACTCGATTGAATTTATCAATGGTGGTCGTCTGAAAAGAAAAGAGCAAAAGATCAGCTCCAATGTGGAGAATTACGCAAGTGCAAAGAGATGCAGAACAGAAAATATGCAAGGCAGATGCAACCGTCGGCCAGGGAGGCCTGAAACATGGAAGCCAAAAGAAAAATCAAGAGACGGGACAGGTAAAAGAATGGGATTCTTGACAGCAGTATGTATGGATGGATGGATGGAGGGAGGATGAAGAAAGGGGAGAGAGAGAGAGAAAAACAAGAATTTGTATCAATGTTATTTATTACATGACCAAATAAAACAGCGAATAGAGGAAAAATTGAAGACAGTTAACGCGCCGCAAAAACACGCCTGTGCTCAGTTTGGTGCTTGGTCTGATAAGGAAATTGGGTGGCAGAGCTTCGTTGTTCACAAGGTATTCAGATTTTGGTTTGTTTGTTTGTTTATGCTTTAACTTTGTTCGGGTTTTTTGTGTTGACATTTCAGTATGTAACACCTGCCCCAAATTACTCTACGTACCCATACATACATACATACATACATACATACATACATACATACATACATACATACATACATACATACATACATACATACATACATACATACATACATACATACATACATACAT
>CM069897.1:3888380-3909824 GCA_036034705.1 Thielaviopsis punctulata
TTAGTTTTTGGGGCCAAACGACGTCACTGGGTTAGCTACTCTCTTATTAAGGGTTGCGTGTGTTTTTTTTTTTTTTTGCGCATGTTTCCTGTTTAATGTTAGGATTTTACAGGTAGTCTCCCGCCCGGAGGTTTGGTTCTTGGCTCCGGGCTATTGGGTATACCTGTATATATTATATCATGTGCTAGTACTTGCTGGGTAGGTTACACTCAAAAACAGTTCATCTAATTGAATGTCACAAATATCGTCTCATCCTATTACAGTAGTTTCCTAAAACAATCTTCATTTGTGGCTTGTCCGCCTCACACATGGAAGGAACAAAATGCCATGACTTTGCAGGTGAATTAATTGGGCATTGGGTGAAAGAAAAGCTTCTCTTGGTCTGTTTTTTGTGTTGGGCTGGGGTTTATTTTTATGTTTATTTATATATTTTTTGGTACATGATGTTAATTGTGGAGCCCCGGAGATTCGGTGATACAAAAATATATACGTATACATACATAGATACATACATACATATGTATCTCCCCTTTCCCGGCCTAAATAAGCAAGTACACAAATTCAATTACCTCAAACGGCAAGTTTTGCTACCACAAGTCACCAAAAGCCGCAAAGTACACCCAAATCTTATAATCATGTAGCTTATGCGAGATTCCACACTTTCGTCACATTTCTCATCGTTCTATCATCGCTTCCATTGTCTACCGCCTGGATTTATGAAGTCGGAAATCCGGGCTAGCAGAAAAAGGAACTAGCAAGGGCTTTAATTTTGTCAAGTATCACAACTGACTTTGAACCATTTACATACTACTATTAGTAGTACTGTCCTGCTGAACATCAACTCTTTTGAAGAAACTTGGGGAACCTTGGTTTGTTGTAACGCTGTGTACGTTTTTCAAGACGACAAAAACAGTCAACAAAAAACAGCTTGTGATTTGATGACCTGCAAAGGCAGAAAATGGGGCAAAGTCCTTCATATCTGGGTAGACACGAAAGAAACAGGTCTCGAATGTACTACAGCGATCACTTTAAGAAAGTAGTTTGAAGGGCCGGTACAAATCCAGGGCATTCCCAACTGACAGCGTTCTAAATGGCACGTTCCAAAGATTTCACACCAAAGCTGACTTTGGTTCAACACTCAGCTCCGGAACCAACATTCAACAAATTACGTAGACCGTCTTTGGCAATCCATACCGCTCTCAGATCTACGCTGCAGATTTGTTCTTCTCTTTCCACTTGGTGCATGTGTACGCAATGTATGTATAGTAGTATATTTGTTCTTACTTTCTCAAGTCTTGGCACAACGACTAGCCGCACTCTAATTCAACTAAGCCTTGTCTCGATTCTTTCCGTTAGGTTCAAACCCAACTGACTTAAGCTTGGGCTCATCATGTTGGAGATCCTGTCCAGATTTTGGGGATTTCCTTTTCTTCGGCTACACTAGACATTTGAGCCACGAGACCTTGGCAAGAAGGCTCAGGAGTCTATCTAGACGAAATATTGCGCAAGTATGTAATAGAGCCAAAAAGGTGCCATTTTCTGGATGCCATCTCCTGTTGGTTTCTTTTTATCCCATCAGCCCATCGACAAACATTTTGCCCTCGCCCAATTCTAGCCAAAAAGGTATTCTCGGGTTTGAACGTTTGATTTAACTCCAAGCTCGATATCTATGTGTGCAGTTTTGTCTACATACTGTATTGCAATACCTCAATAATCCAAGACTCTTGAATCAGTCAGCTCAATGTGGTGTGAAGTTTCTTCTCCTTATTCTTCGTTTTCCCTGTTGTACTGAATCGTAATCACTCCATTTCTTTCAAGGTACAGACACAAGTTTTCTTGGCACTCCAGACATGTATTTCTCAATATGTAGCCGTTAAATATGAAAAAGTCACTCGATGTATCTCGTTATGCCACCGCCAAAGTACTTGCCAAGAGAATGCATCCTATTGTATGGATTGGTATATGCGAATATAACCTGTATGTCCAGCATCATCCTTTTTTTGTCTGAAAATGAGATACGTACATCAATGCCAAAGATTTCGTCGTACCTACGCAGTATACTCTGTGTTATTATTTTTTATTTAGCCTCTTTCTCTTTTATACCTGTATCATGCTCAAACCTAAATACGTATGTACTATGCATACAGATCTTGGTCCAGACCGTTTCTCTTCCGCTGTCTGGCACCTCCTGGGCTCTATCCTGCATCTCCTCTATGCATCTTCCTTTGCAAAGATCTTTCAATCTTGGCCAAGAGCAACTTATGGGATGTTTGCTTCTATTCTGGTGCTTTTTCTCTTGCGGCGGGGGGTCTCTTAGTTGATGAGTCCCAGGGTTATACATACGCAGTAAATCTCTTACGTGATCTCAGCTATTTTGCCAGAGACAAGACAGCTCAGTTTTCAGCTGGTCTCTTGAGCTTCAGCCCTAAATGCGTTTTTGTTTTGTAAAGCTTCAAGTCTGGGTCTAGCCATACACCCATGTAATACGTTATAAATGACGATCTTTTGTGGCAATGTTAACCTCATCCGGATGTTCGTAGCATCTACAGAATACATACTTTTTTTTAAAAAAAAAAATTCTTTTTTGCATCTGTTGTTCACTTGCCACTCTTCACAACAGGCCCACCAAGATGAGCGAAGCCATGCTGTAAAATACATTTTTTTCAAAAGTCCTGTTCTTTACTCCCGCTATGCATGTGTAGCTAACTGCTGCGGTTTACTTGCTGTTTTAGTTAATATTACCAAGTATTTACTATGTATGTACATAGTATTCAATGTGTATTGTATGCAGATCAAGCTCCGGTCTTATATTGACTTTACTCCGGGCCATCCCTATAGTACGACATAATCGACCATATTGGAAACCTAAAGGGTGCTCGGCAGCTAGTACATAAGTACCAGTACATGTAGTTAGGAGAATTTGTTTAAGAATTCATAAAACCCTTGTCAAAAATCTGTACTGTCATCCTACCAAAGCTACCCAGAGAAGGGGTTTTGGGTGTGGGGGTTGAATTTGTATTGTTGTCTGACAGACTTTGATCCAACTTTCATCCTACAGCAACTTGGTTGAATTTCAACTATGTACGTATACATATGCACATACTCTTACATACAGTACGTGCTATTCAGAGTTTTGAAAAGACGTTAAATTTCTGGGTTTCAACATTCTTCACAAGGTTCAAAAGGTTTATCACATGGTGTTCAAATACTGATAATCCTTAATTCCTGTCTGCTTTCAACAACCCATCCCAGCCCCTCCTCAAAACAATATTGAGTCCCTATAACTCGGCGTACTGCGTTCATCCCCAAACTAGAGCTAAATTCTACTCATCTACATATAACCTACACCTCAACGTCTTGCTCGTCGTTTTGCCCTTTCTTCATATTGTATCTACATCGGGATCTAATATCCTCTCTGTTTACCACAGGCTCCGTTGTGAGGGAACCCAGGCAGCAAAAATATCCAGGATCGTGACACTTGGAAAGGTCACCAGTTCAACATCAGCTCATGGTGAGCTTGGCCACTTTTTGAAAGCCAACGCCAAATACAGTAAGAATATAACATTTAACCCATTCTAGTCACGATCGGCAACTTGAAAGAGACACTTTATATCATCAGGCCATCAATTACAATGAATTTTCTCTGCTGGGACTTCAAATCATTCGACGTTCTCAGTTCCATGAATCTCACGATATCCACAGCAGTATCAACGTCTCACTTCACCGCTGAAACTCCAAAGCAAAAACAAAATAAAAGAAGATAAAACGAAGATGTATGTAAAAAAAGAAAGAAATATCAGGGGATCATGATAACTAAACAAGAAATAGAAAACAAAAAAAAAGATAAACACCAAAAAAAAGCGTACACGCCCAAAAAATATGACCCGTTCCCAGCTGCAACCCACAAGCCGACCAGCCTTGTTTTTTTCATGTTTTTGAAGGGGGGGAGGGGGGTTCTCTTGTATAATTTTAATTTTTTGTTTTTGAATTTTGATAACGTTTTTCTTTTGTGTCTTGCTTTGCTTACTGGGCAGCTCCAGCCAGCTGGGAAGCCTGAGCCTGCGCAAGAGCAACTTGCTCCATGGCAATCTGCTGTGCACGAGAAATGATGTTGACAATCTCGCTTTGATCCTCGGTAGGTATCTGCGACAGTAGGTTGTTGTAGAAGTCGGGCTGTTCGCCTCTGAGCTCTGTACACAAGGTTGGTTAGCAAAGACAACCTTAAATCTAAAACCATGAAAAGAAAACCCACTGTTGATCGTGACAGCAAATAACTGGTATGGCTCAAGCTTGTCCAAAGGAGACTCGAGGATAGCGCTCTCCTCACCAAGGTCATCGTCCTCATCATCGTAGTCATCGTCTGCAGCAGCAGCGAACTTCTGGGCCTGTCCATAAAATTAGCAAGGGAGTGTCTTTCGAAGAAACAATCAAATCTCACCTGCTCAGTCAGGAAGTCAAGGTAGGCACCAGTGCCCTCCTTCTCTTCATCACCCTCCTCGCCTTCCTCATCGAGGTTCCAGTTGGCATCGTTCTCAGCCCACTCGTCCTCGTCACCGTAATCGTAGTTTCCAGAGTTGAAGTGAAGGTCATCCTTGAGCGCCTCTTCGCGGTCTATCAAATAGTTAGTTCTCAAACTCTCAACCGTACTATCGTCCACAAAGACAAAACTTACTCTTCTCAGCTTGCGGCAGAGTACGGAAAAGCTCCGTCACGCCCTGCAGCAAACGAGGCCAGCCAGTCGACACACTTGCCGGGATGTTCATCGAGCCAATGCTCAACAGAGACACAATTGCAGCAATGCACAGCTTCTTGTCGTGCACGCGAGTGAACCATGCCATCTGCGTGAACCACATAGTGAAGAAGGTGTTGGTCCAATTGTTCTGCTCCAGAATGTGCAGAGTCAGAAGAGGATTGTAGTTGATGCCACCAATCACCATCTCCATCAGGTGCACCTGGTACGTGCGAGGGCGAGTGGAGTTATCAGACAGCACTCGCATAGCCATGTTGACGAAACCGCCGACGCACTCGTCAATGTGGCCACGAAGGCAGAGCATCATTGACTCGGCGAGCTTGCAGGCGCAGATACGGTCAACACCGGTAACCTTGGGGTCGGCAAAAAGGTCGCTGACCATGGAGAACAGAGCCTGAACATACTCGGGCTTCGTGGCCAGGAAGGGAGCACCGTACTGCACAAAGTTGTCCAGGGCAGGAAGCATGTCTTCCAGGTACAGCTCAGCACCGGCCTTGAAGCTAGTGTGCATCAGCTCAAACGCCTTCCACATGGTGGGAGAGATGGCCTTGGCGGCAAAGGTGCAACTGTCAATAATCTCAAAGATCTCGTTGTAAAGGTCAAAGAGCTTGTTCTCCAGCGTAATCTGAATCACGGGCATGAGAACAGACTCAATGTGCAGGAGAACATCGGGAGTACTCTCCAGAGTAAGGATCAGAGTACCAATGGTCTGCAGCACACCAAGAGCGGTTATACTCTTGTCGTCAGCAAACTCCAGGTAGTCATCGTCGCCGTTCAGCTTGTCACTCTTCTCCAGAAGCTCGCGGATAATGCGCAGGTAAGTGTCTCTCAGCTGCTCGCTCAGAGCGACAGCAAAAGGTGTCAGCTCAGTGGCGAAAACCTCGACAAAGTCTTCCATGACGTTAGCAAGGGCATCGACGTCGGCCTCGTTGGCGAGCTTGAGAAGTTGCTGCATAATGGTGGGGATGTTCTGCTGCATGTTGATGCGGATAACATCGTGGCGAATCAGGGGCTGCAGCGCCAGAGCGGCAGTGACTCTGACAGGGAGAGCAGGATCAGCCATGCACTCCAGGATGCTGTGGTAGACGGTGAGCAAGTTGCGCTCGTCCTTGAAATCCAGAGCTTCAAACTTCTCAATCGTGTCGCAGGCACGGGCACGCAGGTAGCCCTGGTTGCTCTTGAAATCGGGGAAGACGTAACGAGTGATGAAGTACTCAACCTCGTTGGCGATGGGGCTCTTCTTGCCCAGGATGATGGGAGCCAAAGTTCCAATCATGCGCAGCGCACCCTCCTTGGCCAGGTGGTTCTTGGCCTCGGGAGCCGCCACCTCGTATTCGTTGACAACGTTGTTGATAAACTTGAGAATCTCAAATGTCTGCTTGCGACGATTCTTAGTAAGGCTGCTAAGGAAGTTGGTGGCAGCGACATCGGGTGAGGTGGCCTCCTCAAAGTAGTTGAGGGTACGGTGCAGGTACTCCTCGGGCTCCTCTTCAAACTTCTCCACATCCTCCTCGGAAAGGCACATGACGGGGAAGACAAAGTGAGTGATGATGTTGTTGAGATGGGGCTTCAGGTGAGTCCACATCTCCTTGGGGCGCACAGACTCGTCCAGGAAGACCAGAGTGTACGACAGGCAGGGACGAGACAGCCACGAGGTCTTGGCCACCCATTTTTCAATTTCGGCAAGGTAGGCTTTGAGAATCTCAGGCGCAACGTTGGTAGTAAAGTCCTTGGCAAACTGCTGTTGGGCGGGTTCGGAAGACTTGGTGATGGTCGAGGTGTTTCCGTGTCTGTTCAAGATGAGTTAGAGAAACTGAGGACGATGGCTGGCAACCTGGTGAATACTAACCTGATAAACAGTCTGTTAAGGTTAAAGTAAGCCCACTTCTTAGCCTTCCACCAGTGGTGCTTTTCACGCTCGTAAGGCTCGCCAGCCATGGCACTGGCAGGAAGAACCTTGGCAATGGTGCCGAGGAAAACAGTGCACCAGCCGTGGCTCTGGCTCTGCTCGCGCAGGAAAGGAGAAAGCTCAAGCTTTACAAAGTGTTAGCATTACAGCCAGCCGTTTTCTTTCAGAGAGAAATCATCGTACCCAGGTCGCGTGCTTGTAGCACTTCAGAGCGAGGTGCAGCATCTCACTAGCCTCGTCACTTTCCTGGTTCACGAGCTCGTTGCAGATGCCCAGCATGCGGGGGAAGCTGGCCTCAATAATCTTGTCAAAGTTGCCGCGCGACTCGGAGTCACTAGACTTGTAGCGGTAGGTACGACATATGGCGAGCAGGCACTCGAGGCCAGTCAGAACCGAGCGAGTGTCATTGGTGTTAAGGAGCTGAAGAGTAAAGTCGAGGAACGAGGGCCATCTCTCGGGGAAGTCGTAGTGCAGAATGCGCTGAAGGATGGGAATCAACTGCGGGCGCACAAGACCCTCGGCAGAGGCCATGATTGGCAACAGACGCTCGCGGAAAATGGCTTTTTCGGCCTCGGGGATGACATATTCTTTTTCGGAAGGGTCGAGAACAGTCCAAGCGTGGTTGACACGGTTTTTGGCATAGATGGCGGCTAGAGGAAAGGAAAAAGGATTAGTATGGATAGACATTGAGTAGGCGGAATTTATGTGTCAAGCAAGTAACACAAAAAATGATGATGCCAGGGCCGGCGGTGGATATCACGGTAGACCCGGCATCGGTTGTGGTCGGTATCCGGGGCGGCGATCGGCGGTGAACACAACTGTGGGCTCGTCGTAATGTGGAACCAAAGAACCCAGGTGTAATTGAAATTGGAATCAATACAAAAGATGGGGCAAAACATACTAGACAAACGGACATTTTCAACCTGCTCCGACTGCATGATGTCAAGCAGGCAGCCCAGGAAGCCAGGCTGCTCATGGTACTGTATTGGTCAAATACATTAGCATACAAGTACATAGTCCTCTTTCCTTCTCTCCACATGGTCATGACCACCGCCCAGGATGGACGGTAAGTGAATGATGGGCGATTTGGTTCTATCAACATCGATCTTACCTGTTGCAGCTGGGCTTCAGCCTGTTTTCTGGTATCGGCGTTGGGATCCAGAATGGCCGCCAGAAGACCGCGGATCAGAGCGGCATCCATGGTAGGCAATGCAAGAAAAGACAATAATTAAACAAGTGATGAATATAAGAAAAAGCGGCGCTGACGATAGTCCAAAGAAAAACAAAATATAAAAGCGTCTGGACGTCTAGCTTCACGAGGCGGCGGACCTAGTAGAAGAATCAAGAAAGGAGAAAAAAAAAAAAAACAGAAGAGGCCAATCGACTCAAAGAACAAAAAAATTATTACAGGCTTAAAAAAATTGAAGCGGGTGCTGCATAAAGGCGACGTAGGTAGTAGATTCCTCCGAGTTTAACGTGGTGGAATTTTTTTCTAGCTCTACCGCTTTTGGTCTGTTAGGGACTTTGATGATGGCCAGGGACAGGAAAACAGAGAAAGCAACAACCGATGAATGACTTCTTGGGATCAATACAAACAAATTCAAGCAAATGGGCCGAGCAACTCGGTTCAAGATAAGTTTATTCAGTATCCTTGTAGACAACAAAGACTTTCGTGATGAAGAGGAAGTTGTCTCCAGGTAGACTTGTGAAGGGCTTGGAAAAAAGGTCAAAGTTTTAGCACTAAAATGCCACCCTGGTTTAGAAAACCTGGTATCTTATAGGCGGGGCGGCTTGCTAAAGTGGAGCCCTAGGGGTTTTTTTTTTTTTTTTTTTTTGGCTTCAGATATGTGTACATACTACCAGTACTTGTGTACATCTGTATGTACATACGGAGTACAATATGTATTTGAAGCAAGTTATGTACTACATACTATTATGTGCGAAGCAAAAGAAAGTTTACTGTTAGAAAAAAAAATCCTTCACTGACGTCAAAGTCTTTTCTTGATAGGTACATGGTACAGATCAGTACAATATTTTTTGTGGATTTCTTTTTTTCACCTGTCAGCAGCCAATTCACCTCACCTTCAATTTTGACTTCTTCTAGACACAAGTTGGCCTTGCTCCGTATTTTGAATACGTAGCAAGTCAGCTCGAATGCAATTGTCCCAACCAACACATTTTGTTTCTTTTGGGGATCGCATAAACAAGTCCCTAGAACTTTGACGTCTGACCCCTCCATCCACTCCTCCTTCCTCCATCGCTCCACTTTGAAGGTTTTTTTTTGGGAATTTTTCTATGTACTGTATAGAAAAATGTTAGGGACCTGCAAGAGTTTAGGGTTCACAACCCTTGGTTAAAAACTCATCTCAACCACTGACCTGATTTAGGGTTAGATCCTAAGGTATTTTTTCTGTTGCTGGTGTGGTGTTGTCTTGTACCATTACTATGTACCCAGTACGTAGAAAGTGATCGGCTACTTGTCGGAAAATTTCCATTCTGCCAGCTTTCACCCCGCCGTGACGTCGGGAGTAGAACATTTTAGGCTTCACCGCCTTTCAAAATCCGTGGTTTAAATTGCATCTCATATAGTTAAATTGCAACTAGTAGTACATACGTATGTACGTAGTTACATCACACCAAAATTTCAGGGGAACATAGTTTATTGTATTGTATGTAGTTGGTTATTACATCATATACCATGCTCAGACGTAGATGGTCGTGGTGGCCATCACAGTGCGAGTTGTCTTGGAGCAAGTTGATGACTTGGGATATGGTCTGCTACTTTTTCCGGATCCAGCGATGGTAGAAAACGTTGTGGGAATCTGAGCAGTCGAGGTCGAGAAAGTAGAGGTAGGCTCAACTTTAGTGAGAATTGAAGAGACAGCCGAAGAAGGTGCTTTCTCAGTAGAAGCTGAGGGTGTAGTTGACACGACATTGGTGATAGCCGAAGTGGCTGAATCAAAAGGCGATGATACAGATGAAACTTGAGGAGTACCAGACGATGCAGCAGACGAGATCCGAGAAGCAGAAGCAGATGAGGCAGCAGCAGATGCCGGCGATGACCCCGACCCAGAAAGACCAATACAAGCAAATGACATCTTGGTAGTTCTGACATTTAGCGTGTCCGCTGTCGTGTCTAAATTCCAATCCATGGCTACATAAGGCCAACATATACGGCCATCGTCCATAGTGACCATATCGCCAGCAACAAACGAATCCATCGACTTAAGCGGCTCGCCCAGCTTTTTTCCCGAGCTGTCAACCTGCTGATAAAATGTCCCCGAGAACTGCCCCTTGCATCCCATTGCATCGTAGTAACATTCGGGGTTGTCAATCTGCTCCCATGTGATAAGCGCATTGCTATCATCAAACGTCGCAGCATGCGCGTTCTGGCAGTCTGCACTTCCAGACGTCACCCAGTTGATCTGTGAGTCCCCATCCTTTGCACCAACCACCGAAGTCGCCTGCTTCCCAATTAGTGTTTTCTTGTCAGACATGGTAGCAATAGCCACGTTACGCGCCACTGTGCGGTTTTCAGCCTTTGTGTAACCACTGCCCATCCACGTGTTTTCCGTCAAATCGATAGCACCGCGAGAAACCCAGGCAAAGATGTACTTATTGCTGGATGCATTAGCACCGCCAAATCGAGCCAGACCGCTAAAAGATCCGCTCATGCCGCCCATGGGCTCGTTGCTAGCGCCGTTGATGACATGCTCGTTGCTGATCTTGACGCCGTTGTTGGTCATGCTCTGAGTCTCGGTGTTGAGCCACACGGCGCCCTGATCCTCGGCGCAAATACTCGCGTACGGCGGCGCATCAGCAGCTTCAAAGGCGATGCCGGTATTGTGACTACAGCCCCAGGAGCTAGATGCGCCGTTGATGGTGGTGAGTTTGCCTTCGGTGTTAATATAGCGGATGGCGTCACCAAAATGGCCGCTGGCGGGGCCAGAGTATGCCGTTACCACGATGTAAGCAGCGTAGTAGCCAGCCTTTTCGGAAAAGACAAGATCGCCATTCATGTCGGGTGATGCCAGGTCATTGTCGGCGTCGATATTGGGACCACCTAGGTAGGTTTCCCACTTCTGCGTGCCACTTGCGTCAAAGCGGGCAAGCGCAGCAACCGGTGTGTTATCAGGCGGAGCATTGGCAGTGCCAGAAGGCAGCGGCTTGTTGATCAACACAGCAAACCCATCGTTGTGGGCAACCAGACCACCAGCTTCTTTGGCACCAGTAACAGTAACAGTGACTCCAGTTGCATTGAATGTAGTAGGATCAACTGACTGAATGTGCACATCGGTCTCGCTGGCATCGAGATACGCCAGATAGGCAGTTTTGCCATCAGGGGAGACGGCAAACGGGGTGCGACGATGATGCGGATATCCAGTCCAGTATGATGATTTGATGGGATTGAAAGAGTTCTTCAGAGTAAGCGCTTCAACAGTCTTGGAAAGCATGGAATCTGTGATTTGAGCTGCTGCAATGGATAGTTGCATGACAGCAACGAAAGCGTGGAAGAAGCGCATGTTGGGAGCTTTAACAAGCAGTGAAAGAGAGTGCAAAGTTGGTATAGTTTTTCTAAAGGAGTGAAAGAGAGGCCAGCCTCAAAAAGAGTGTAGTGGTGGAGGAAAGCTGTACAAATGAGTGAAATGCCAACAACGTAGCGGATGATAAGAAATGATCACAGAGCAAAAAACAAAGAAAAGAAAAGAAAAGAAAAAGAAAAAGAATGAAGCCAGAAACAAAGTTCAGCGAGAAGAAAAGACGCAACCTCAAACTTAGCTTGAACGTTCACCAGAAATATTCAAGTGTAGCATAAGAAAGAAGTTGAGTGCAGTGAATGGAGCGGGAGTAAGCCATATTATGTAGTACAAATTAGCTCGGAGATCATTAACAAACTTAAATCCCATACATGTCCGTGTTCATTTCCCCGTAGAACAGAAATGGAAAATGCAGAGAAAAGTACCAAGACGATCCTCATGCAGCCCATGGTTTCAGAACCTGGCCGCCGAAACTTTGGGGACCAGCCCCTACTGAAAAGATATGACACACGGTGATATACTTACTACATAAGCATCAGTTATAGAACGGCACTTGGTGGAGAGCAGGGCCGAATTTCCATCTAAAGAGACGAATACAGCTACGTCCATGCCGCATCAAGAATATTTAAGGAAGGTTGACTGATATCTATAACCTTGATAAAGAAATAGCACTTATAACTTTGAGCATTGGAAATGAAAGGGGGAGAGTTTTTTTTTTTAGGTCTACCATGCGAAGTCAAGAGGAATCATTGATTAAGTCGGCGGAGATAAGACGGAGCCTTGGGGTTGAGGAGATTTTCTTATATTTCAGAAGCCCCTCCCCCCCCCCCCCCCCAAAAAAAAAAAAAAAAGGAAAGAAAACAAAACAAGGCTGTAAATTACAGGATGCTGCTCTTTTTCTCCTTGTTTTTCAAAGCTCGTAACAGCCCCTCACTCTCCTGCCAGATAAACATGAAATATGAAGTTGACTGACATACGATTGAACTTTATACATAGGAGCAATGTTGCTACATTATATGCGAGCATACAAGTTAAGAATTCGTGGCATTTGCTTTCTTGATCTAAATCACGTATCTAGTAACAAAATGATATTTTTCAGCCTTCATATATCTCTTTTCTGCGTTTCCAATGTTAAATGCAGGTAGATGTAGCATGAAAGCGGCAATTGGCGTTGCAAGTTCTTGTCATGCACAGCCAATAACCCTAGAGAGCATTGAATCATCTGACACATCAATACAATGAAGGTGAACATATATACATACCAAAAACTGTTCCCTACATTTGTCGACGTCTGAGACTTTCACAAGTATTATGTATGCAGTCCTCCCATAACACGGCAGGTGTACTCAACAAAAGCGGGTCGGGTCGCGGCGATCATTGAAATTTCACTTTTAAGTAGCTCCTATAATCTTGCTCCTACAATGTTGGATTCTTCCTCGACATCAATCCAAAACAAACCATATCGAACTACTCCATCAACTTGTCGGAGCTCTCATGAGAGTTTCTCATAATGACATCAAATCTTTTCATTTGTCTCTACCAATAATCACAAACAACCTTATCCACTCAAGTCGACGCGTCACGTGAGCACTCGGCCTTGTGTGACGACATCAAACTGCCAAATTAACAGGCACCCACCTCAGTCAGTTACAAACTTGCATTTGCATTTATCAAGATTGTATATGTATAGTGGTTACCCAACGTGCTGTTAAGAAACCCCAACCCTATACGCCATGGACGCACATGACCACATGCCCTCGTCGCCTCCAGGGCCAGTTTCCAGGTTCACAACCCGCCATCTCAGCCAAATGGCCAACTACACTACGACTTGTCCTCTTCGCATAGTGGCTCACATTGACCTGGATGCCTTCTATGCACAGTGTGAAATCGTGCGGTTAAATCTGCCGCGAGACAAGCCTCTTGCAGTCCGCCAATGGTGAGTACCATGTATCTTTCTCAGCCCTGGTTACATGCATATACTCGCGGCCCCGCTTGTTGAATACTACAGTATACTGAAAAACACACCGCTATATCATAGGCACGGCTTAATTGCCATCAACTACCCCGCAAGGGCTTTTGGCATCAAACGTCTCACAACAGTTCACGAAGCCCGAAAGTTGTGTCCGGAACTTACTCTTCAGCACGTCGCCACCTGGCGAGAGGGAGACACGAAATGGGCTTACAGGCCAGACGCAGCAAAGCATGTGGCTTCCGACAAGGTTTCATTAGATCCGTATCGGATCCAATCAAGGCGCATCATGTCTTTGATTACGAGTTTTTTGCCAGCGGGGACGCTGCAAAAGGTTGAGAAGGCATCGATCGACGAGGTCTTTATGGACTTGTCTGCTCAAGTCCAAAAGGAACTACTCGAGACATACCCGGAGCTCCAGGCTGTGATGGACTCTGGGCATGAACAATTGCTGCCTTTGCCTGAAGGTATCACGTTGGACTGGGCCAATGACGAGGTGATTCCGCTGTCGGATGATGAAGAGCAACTCCCGATTGACTGGGACGACGTGGCACTCTGCATTGCAGCACGCATTGTCCGAAACATACGCCAGAAAATCTATGACGAGTTACAATATACATGCTCTAGTGGCGTATCAGTCAACAAACTCATAAGCAAGCTTGGCTCGAGCCATAAAAAGCCCAATGCGCAGACTGTAATCCGCAACCGGGCCGTCGGTGTCTTTCTTGCCGGTCTCAAGTTTACAAAGATCCGCAATCTTGGCGGCAAGCTCGGCGAGCGAGTGGCCAGTAAGTTTCAGACTGAAGAAGTCTCTCAGATCCTCCAGGTGCCATTATCGCAGCTCAATGCGCGACTGGGCCCAGAAACAGGGACGTGGGTGTACAATACGGTGCGTGGCGTGGACACGTCCGAGGTCACGCCACGAACGCAAATCAAGTCTATGCTCTCGGCCAAGCAGTTCCGGCCGGCTATCAACTCCCGTGTTCAGGCAACCTCGTGGTTCCGAATCTTTGCAGCAGACATATTTGCGCGTATGATGGATACGGGCGCCATTGAGAACAAGATACGGCCCAAGACGCTGACGCTGCATTATACGGGAGGAAGAGGGTCCAAGTCTAAAGGTGTGCCAATTCCCCGTGGATCACCACTGTCCGTGGACTTGTTGGTACAGGCATGTGAAACGGCATTTTCGTCGCTGTTAGAAGAAGGCTTTACGTGGCCATGTGAGCATTTGAGTATGAGTGTCTCTGGCTTTGAAGAGGGTGTGACGAGTAACATGGGCATCAGCGGGTTCCTGGTCAAGCGACCGCCACCTGGATCATCACCAACACCCTCTGAGAGCAAGCCAGCGCCCAAGGCAGCAGACGATGAGCACAGCAAAAAAAGACGCCGAGTGGTTGATGCCAATAGCATTGTGAATTTCTTTACAAAGAATAAGCAGCCAGACGACGCCCAAGAACGCAAGCGAGACGAACCGACAAAACCTGCGGATGCCACGCCTACACACGTTGGCCCTATTGATCGCTTCCTAGGCTCTGCATCAGCTGACCCTGAAAACACACGCTCCCGAGCAACGGAAAAGTCCAGCCCTGGGCCTGCTCCAGCACCACGCCATCCCACAACCAGCATTCAGCCAGAGCACACTGCCCTCGATAACGACCACCAAATGCCCGATGCTGAAACACCTTTATCTGCAGCAGCCCAGTCAGCAGATCAGCCATTTTCATCGCAACAGGCAAACTATGAGCCGCTTTTCTCTTGCCCGCGTTGCAGTGAAGGCCCGTTTGGTTCAGTGGCTGACTTGACGAGCCATACAGACTGGCATTTTGCCGTGGAGCTGCAGCAGGCCGAGGAGCATCAGCAACAACAGCAGCAACGCGACGCATTGGAATCTGCACCAACACGATCTGGGCCTGCATCTTCGAGTTCTCTCAGCGTCCGACGGAGAAATCAGAGTGCTGCTTCCAACAGTAGTACTACTACGAGTAGTAAGCGTGGAAGCGGCAAGAGAGAGGCAGGCCAGCGCACACTGGACTTTAACGAGATGCGAGCAGACTTGTGAACAGGTGTGTCTACCGGAGCAGGGAAGAGGAGGATGAGTGCGAGTTGCTATGCAAGAGATGGGCAGCTACACCGTGGTGTGCATGGATGAGAAGAGAGGAGGGGAAGAAGCAGCCGGGTGTGTTGCTCAAGGGCAGAACCAGAGACGGCCAGCCAGCACAGCATCTCCAGACTGGATGCGGCCTGTAAGCCTGTTTGTTTTGGCTTTGTCTTGACTCTTTGTCACGCCCAATCCTTTCACCGTGCTCCAAGCGGTAGCAACATCCGCCAGATATAAGGCCTAATGGAATGGACCGTCGAGAGTTTCTGGTACCTACTCTGTACTAGCTCGCACAACCAGCACATCACCAGGGCATAGCATACATGGGGGAGACGGAAGAGAAAAGGAAGAGGGGGCTGTTGAGACAGGTTGGGCATCAAGGACATCCCTTTCCTCTAGCAAAATAAAAATAAGGGATTTATCCCTGCTATTTTTATTGTTCCTGTTGGTTGGTTTGGGGGGAAAAATGACATCCTGCCTAACGCTGCTTCTGGGGTATGACTTCTCTTCTTTCTTATATATCACACGCGACATTATCAGCGGCAGAGAGCACGAGAGAGGGCATGAAGAGACTTTTTGTGTGATTTTGGGGTCGATGAGTGTTGAAGTCAGAGGATCAGTTGAGACGGGCTGTTGTTGGTTGATATTGAATATCCGTGATATATGGATTCCTGCTTTCGGAATATTTTCTATTTTATCTGGAAATGGCATCTTCTTTTAAGCCTAGTCGATGGACGCTGATAGTGACTGGGTGACAAGGGGGGTGCGTGTGATTTATGAAAGAAACGAATCAACCTCGACTTGAAAGCCAGGCTTTAGCCGGCTGGACCAGGCCTATTTTGTTGTTGATAGCATTCCCCGAACTTATCAGTCAGCCTAACCATTGCATCAAGCCAGATACACAGCCTCTTGTATTGTATTATAGCTTGTCTCATATAAATATCAGCCCCCAAACGGCAGTTCCATCTCCCCTGGTTACGATGCAAGGAATCATTGAATGTCACATGTTGTTCACAATGCTTAGCGCATGTAGACTAGTACAGAGTTTTGCAATGACATAGTGCTTGGTTGAATCAGATAGGCGCATGTAGTAAGCGAGTTATGGCTTGAATATCTACGGAGAAAGCCTGGTGTTCAGAGTATTCTAGGAAATACAAGTCAAGTATGATTTAGTTGTTTTTTTTTTATCTAAAATGGGTGTACAAGGGCGTCAACGGTCAAGGATCGTGAACAAGGACCAGGATACCTGCAGCACAAGTTCTGTTTTCATAACATCCAAACCCAAAAAAGAATAATCTTGGTTTCCTAATTCTGACAGGAAGGGGGAAAGAAAATTTGTGTTCGGTGTTGGAGTGACGTCGGAGACTAGGATCTAGTTCCTCGATGCTTGATGACCTGGCGGTCCGGTAACCCAGATATATATTAACTTTTCCTGTCTTATTCGCAGGCGCTTGGTACAAGGCCTTGTTGATACAAGGCCATATTGGTACAATATTCTCTTTGTTAATTCTATTTTGTTGCTAAGTAGCTCTGTGAGAAACAAGGAGGACAAAAGACCGCGCCAGTCAGTTTCTTTACCCACAAACCAAAGCACCGGAAACACGCAAACCTTGGGGAAAGAATCAATATGGGCCGGCGCACCAGACACGGCGATTTTGCCGATACACACATAGCATCTGCACAACAACGGCCCTTGTGAAAATAGAGTTGTAGTAGAAGCTATGACGTTTTTTCTTGGTTGTGGTTATACACGTGTATCCACTTCAAACATGGGTACAAATATCGGTGCCAGCTCATCATTAAAGGCACGAAAGCGGAAGGACCTTGGGTGCTTATGGAGCCATCAGAGCGTCTGGCTCAGGTCTGGATAAATCATCGTATAGCTAGATGGGAAGAGAGGAGCATCGTGTAAGTGTTGAGTACGCAGGGATTGGAGCTTGGAGTTGGGTTCGAGTCCATCACCGCAATCGTGTATGGACTTTCTTAGGCTGAGCTCAACGGAACTGTGACTATGTATGACACAATATTTCAACAACCTATGTATAGGACATATTACATACACATATGTGCTCATTGCCTCGCATCACCAAGTTGACGCCCATGGCTGCTGTGTGGGTAGCCTGTAAACCCTAATAATATCTATATAGACGCGGAGCTCACCGAGACGGTGTATGTAGTATATTCAGTTCCGAATATCCTCCAACACCTTTTTCAGACTAGTCAAAATAGCCATCAGTCTGCATTCAGCCCCAGTGAGCATTTTGATGCATCACTTCTTTACTTATCATCACTAGAAGAAACAAAAAAGAACCCAAACGGAAAAAGGATGGAAAAGAAAAGGTGAAGCCTGACCCAGACAAAGTGTTGTAGGAAGCAAAAGGGAACTTGTTCCTGCAAACGCCAATCATCTCCCCATCACCACTGCAACACTCTCAAGGCTATTTCCACAGAGTTACGCTATTGATGCACCCATGGATATGACTTGTTGAGGTCATTCGATTCTGACTGGTCGAAAAACAAGGAAAAAGGCACACGGGAAAATGAATAAAGCACCCGGCCGCCAAAGTCCGTGTTCCTCTCCGTCCGTGAACGAATCTCGGCTTTTCTCAATTTTTTCTCTTCTCGTCAGTATGTACATATGTATGTATACATACGTATGTATGTATGTACTTGATAAATTTGTTGACTTGTGCCTCAATGCAACTCCTCTCCACTTTGTGTCATCTCATATGTTGCTTGCTCGTTTGAAGTGTATGGCTGGTTCACAGTCTTGCTTCTTCACCGCTGCTTCAAAAGTCAGCGTCTCGTCTGCAGTTACTGCAGTACTGCTGCATGCGCCTTGCATTCATATATGTATGTAGTCTATGTGTATGTGCATTTGTTTGTGAGTAAATGCTCCATTGTGTGAACAGAGTGTTGTGTGTGCCTGGTGTGCGCACGTCTGTAGCTCTACTCGCCCGACCGTATAGAATGCACGCATACATGTATATTGTAAAAGACGTCCGTCGCCGTGATCGACGCAGCCATAAACAGGCAGACAGACACACATGTGATGTATGCTAGCTTGGCTTGCCGCGGTCTAGAAGAAGCTTGGACGAGGCAGCACTGAGTGGGGGTGGTTTTGGGTGGTTTCCTGTTTTTTTATTTTTTATACATATCTGCCTCTGACTTCTTTAGGAAACACAGTGTTTTCGGGTATGTTGGTCAGATGGCCTCAAGCTTTCTTTCTTTGAGGGAGTTATAAAGTAGTTTTTGTTGTACTATTGGTCAAGATGGTCGTTTGAGGCCCCTTGCTCTCCAGTTTATGTAGTTACAGGCAAATCTCCTGTCTTCGAATCAGAAAGGAACGGATAATGGCAGAGAATGAGTCTTGGATACATACCATATTGCCATGAGAAAACGGTGTCAATGAAGGATGAGTGGCTTTGCATCCCAAAAGCAGCCTAGTGGGCCTTGAGACGTGCATACATATGTAACATACATATGTATGTACATACGTATACATACTTGTATGTGTGTGTATTGTACCATAGTACATACTAGTATGTATATACATACATACATACTGGTATGTGAGTTATGTATTGTGTTGTGTAAGTGAAAGAGGGGCTGTTCATAGGTGTTGATTCATGATTTTTGGGGGCTTTTACAAGTAATATGAAAATGATAGATAGAACCTTTTGAGGAAGGGATTTACGTCTCATGCATCTGTGGCTATATTCAAAGTAGCATGTAGCATGTATGTATGCATGTATGTATGTACTGGTATGTAGGTACATACATACTATCTTCACTCCATACCATAGTATTTCGATATAAATATAGACAGACGCACATGTGTTTGTATGCACAACTGATAAAGGAGCAATCTCGAGTTCTTCCTTTAACAATGTGGAACTCATACTCAATACATATGTATGTACATATGTACATACATGCATACATACATACATACGTGTGTATACATGCGTATAAAGAAGGAGAGAAGAATCAGCCTACCATTCACCATGGCTGAAAATGGGGCAGCTGCAAGGAACTGACATTTTTTCAGAGGAGTCAGAGGGGCCATTAGAAACCTGTGAGTGTGCTTCTTTTCTTTCTTTCTTGACATCTCTACAAGACATCGTATGTGGTTGTGACCGTTGCTGCATAATCGCCAGTATAGACACCGAAGCGAACGGTCACGAAGTAGTAGTCGGTCTTGCTTACAGGGCAAAAAGCCTCTTCATTTATGCAGGCAAAGTCGGAAGAGAAATACGGATGCTTCTTAGCATGGATTCGGGCACTGGCGTGCACTGCAAGAAAAAGAGAGGTTGCATCTGGCTTTGATGCTGCTATGTACGTATACATACATACGTATATGTACATAGCAGCATCAGCCAAGTGACAAAGATTTTGCATTGGTTCTTGCTCTTGCCTTTTATTAGTACGCAGTTGCCTGGTTAGTGACGATATATACGTCCATGAATAGTACCTGCCCATTTATGTATGTATGTATGTATGTATGTATGTATGTATGTATGTATGTATGTACGTACTACTGGTATGTACCAAGTACATCAATACTCGACTAACAACGAGAAACTTTCATAACAAACACATACTGGTAAACGGAAAAACGACCAGTGTCCCGAATAAGAACAATAGAAAATAGAAAAATGGCTTACACAAAAACATTAAAAAAGAGCATTTTTTCATTTTGTTTTTATTATTATCGTTGGGCATCTGTTCTGGGACCCATATTTGAACTTCATTGCTGCCCAACGATGCCCCACATTGAAATCAAGGTACGCACGTACATACATACATATGTACAAAGTATAAAGTATGTATATCATATGTATAATGTATATATGTATGTATACCATATACTATACATAGATCAGGCATTTCCTTGTTCTGGACATTTCTATGCATTTTTCTCGGCATACCATTTTGCTCCTATCACCATACAGTACATACATACATATATATGTACATACACACACATATACATACCAGTACGTACAAGTACATTGACCCCTCGTAGATTTCTTTCAAAAAGGCCTATCCACAAGCGTTTAAACTCGAGTCAGAGGACCCTAACTAGGCCTCATCTTCTGTTTTAGCCGCTGACCACAAATCTTCGTCAGCTCACGCCTCACTCTCCTGTTTTTGTGTAGGGTAGACGATCTGGAGAATTTGCTATGTGTGCATCTATGTATATTGCAAAAGTATATGGTATGTAAATACCCGTGACTATTGAACTACTGTTACGGAGCTTTTTTGTATATCCTTCGTGGTGATGACTTTGTGTACGTCCCAATAGATGCTCTACATGTACGTAGATCGGACTACATGGCACGTTGTTTTCGCTGCACTTGTAACATTTTGCCTTTCCCTTCGCAAGTATCGTGACTCCTTGGCCTGGCGTTAGAATGTTTACCGATTTGATATGATATTGACGCTCAGAAGGAGCTAGTATGTACATATTATGACAGAAAACCCACATCACCGTCCGTCCTGTTGTGTTATCAACATCCAGACTTTAACCCTCTGTCTCAGCCTGAATATGAGCCTGATGACTACAGCTACGGTCATCTAAGCTGAGTTTTGCGAAACTTCCAGCCTAATTTGATGACTTGCTTTTTTTTTTTTTTGGAGGGGGAGGGGGTTCTTAGCTTTGCATAGCTTTGCTTTCGCGAACCCTGAGATGGCCTCTTGCCGAGTATACCATTGTCCCATCTTGGAATCTTTCTTATTTGTTACCTTTCTGATCTTTTTTTTATGGATTCGTTCCTTTTTGTACAGAATCTGCTGTGCTTGGTTGACTTGCTCGTTCCCAAAATTTGAGCCTTGATTCCGGAGTTTCCTTATACCGTTGGACTTTTCTGTATGTATGTGTTCCGCCCCTTCTCGCCGGTTTTCCCTGTCACTTTTCCCTGTCACTTTCCTTTGTGAGTGCCGCATCTAGATTTTAGGAACTGATTTGCCAAAGGCCTAGGCACCGTCAAGCTACTTATAACGAGCAAGTGAAAAGGTCAGTGCTTATTCAATAGTATGCATGTGCACATACCATATTTTAAAGGAAAGGTAGAGCTCTCCTTGTACACACGGTTTTACTAAACACTCCTCATGTTACACTGTTTCTTATTTGCCTCTTACTCGTTTCTTCTAGTTTGTCACTTTGTCTCCCCG
>CM069897.1:3919480-3931421 GCA_036034705.1 Thielaviopsis punctulata
TTTTTTTTTTTTTTTTTTTTTTTTTTTTTTTTTTTTTTTTCAAGCGTAGTCCCACTGGGCCAGGCACAAGGAACTAACCAAGAAGCCAGAAACCCAGGACAGCACAGCAGAGCGCAAGGTTGTTGGAGGTGTTTCTCGCTCATGGGGTTCGGGTTATGGAGTTCGTACCAGATGGAACTTCTGGCTAACCACAGAATAGAGTAGAGCATCCGCCGGCCTGAAAATTACTATATAATGGCCGCCGTCCCATCGCCATCTACCTCTTCTCTTGGTCTTTCCTCCTCAGCCTGCTTTCGCTCATCATCTTCCAACACTTTCTCTCACTTAGCTTTGTCTAGTCATTCTTTTTTGGGCCGGTCCCTATCCATTCTTTCATACCATTCGCTGTCTATATCCAACTTTGGTACTATTTTGCCTTTTCTTTCTTCAGTACACATCACTTTCTTTTCTTCTACAGAACAATAGTCGATCTAAGACCGTCTCTTTTTTCCTTCGCTTCAATCTTTCTTTTGTTTGCTCAAACAACTACCTCTTCAAAACAAACACTATCAAAATGAAGTTCACTCTCGGTGCTACCATCCTCGCCGCTCTGGCCCCTCTGGCTTCGGCCCACTACGTCTTTGACGTGCTGGTTGTCGACGGCAAGGAGTCTAATTCCTTCCAGTACATTCGCTCCAACACTCGCGCGGAGAAGTACAACCCCACCAAGTGGAAGAACACCCGTGACAACCTGACCCCTGACATGAACGACTTCCGCTGCAACCTGGGCTCCTTCAGCTTCGCCTCCAAGACCCAGACCGCCACTGTCGCTGCCGGTGCCCAGCTGTCCGTCAAGCTGGCCTACAACGCCAAGATGCAGCACCCGGGTCCTGCCCAGGTCTACATGTCCAAGGCCCCCAGCTCTGCCTCTTCCTACCAGGGTGATGGCAAGTGGTTCAAGATTCACCAGGAGGCCATCTGCGACAAGTCCAAGCCTCTGACCAGCACTGCTTGGTGCACGTACAACAAGGACCGCCTGACCTTCACTGTCCCCAAGGACATTGCCCCCGGCGAGTACCTGATCCGCACTGAGCACATTGGTCTTCACGGTGCCCACAACGGCGAGGCTGAGTTCTACTACTCGTAAGTTTCTTCTGTTCTCTGTTTACTCTCCTATACTAACACTACGAACAGCTGCGTCCAGGTCAAGGTTACCGGCTCCGGCTCTTCTACTCCCTCCAACACCATCTCGTTCCCTGGTGGCTACAAGTCGACTGACAAGTCCTTCAACTACTCGGTCTGGGGCTCCTACTCTGCCTACCCCGAGCCCGGCCCGGCTGTCTACAGCGGCTCCTCTGTTGCCTCCTCCAGCTCTGTGTCTTCTGCTTCTTCCACTACCGATGAGTCTCCCGAGGAATCCACCGACAAGGCTGCTGCTGCTGCCAGCTCGTCTGTCTCGTGCAGCTCCAAGACGCCCTACGGCAAGCGCCACGCTCGCGATGTCTCGCCCCAGTAAAGCGGGTTCCTGTCTAGAATGCTTTTAATTTTTACTGCTACGTCTTGATAGCATTGAGACGAGCAGTATAGAGACGCGCCTACGCACGTCGGTGTGTGTTTTCCTTTGTCTTGTTCATTTTTTCTTCTGTTTCTTTGTGAGTGGTATTTGTTTGCATCTTGAGCAAGATGATGCCGCGGAACTCTTTTTCAGACAAATCTTTCGTTTTATAAACAAGTGCTTGGCATGTGTTGGAAGTATAACTTTGGTCGCTCTTAGTTTAGCTAAATATATTGAGTGCTAGCAATTTCTTGTGTTTCAATTGTGGTGAATGGTTGCAGAGTTGAAGAATAAAATGATGTGAAGCTACTTGCAAGCATATGTTGTAGTATATGATCACGTGGTTTGTGTAAGCTGCTTCCCCTTTAGGGTTAATAAGGGTTCTCTGTATCACGAGGCTAACTTATCGGCAAGTTTCATTGATATTGTAGGCTGACGCAAAGCTGCATCTACTGTCGCAGTAAGACTTACAGTAACCGTAGCACTGTCCATATACAGCAGAATGTGCTACATATTGGGTAATCAGTTAATCTGACAAGCGTTTGCAATTCAGCCCAAGGGATAATTCTGCGTCATTCTTGATGCTGTGTAAGCTTACTTGTTTCTAGCTTAGTGGCTATTTAGGTGCATCTCTCCCTTTTGTGTCAATTTATTTAGTCAATGGACCCTTTCAAAAGATCCTTGAAAATAATGAAATGACGTTTCGTTTTCTTAGCAAGGATGTACTACTCTGCATGTACTATGTACTGGTACATGTACTGCGTATGTATGTATGTACTGGTGTAAGTACTGGTATAGTATAAATTATAAATCTGCCCCAACAAAAGCTGCTTCCTTCGTGAGCTCATGTTGAATGCATTCATATGTACAATATGTATACCAGTAACATTTAGACCAAAAGTATGCCTACAGATATTTGTCCAAATAACGTCACTTATCAAACCCTCGTCATTCCGTGACCATGTGGGCAACAAGCTTCAACAGATTTTGCTGCTTCTCCTCTTTTGACGTGCCTTAGCTATGTGTACATATGTATGGTATACCATACATATGTACATACATACTCACACCTGCTTTAGCGCAAAACACCGACATGTGAATCAACGTGGGAGACGCGCCAGCCAGTGAAAAGTGAGTATACAGGTCAGGCGTGCCACCCATCAGCCCTCCCGTTGCATGTGTGGGTGTACTACAATTACAAATGTATGAACACATGTACTGATATACTGTGCTATTGATTTTATAAACTGGTTTCACAAATTTGTTTTGTGATCCAACTCATGGTAGCAAAGCAACCGATACATCGTGAGATTCCTTTGATTCAACACTTCCCTTTGACAGAAGAACACCAAACACCCATGTTCTTTGAGTTTCAGTTGTAAGTAAACAGCTCAAAGCCCTGATCTCATGTTAAGTTATATCTCTCTTTGTCGTCTGGAGTCAGCTTTGCCATCTGGAACTTGTTTGACTGGCGTCTAGAAACTGCAGAATCTGACCACTTTAAGCTTTTCTGGGCCTTCTTTGATTCTTTTCTTCTGCGGGGTTCTGGGGGGATTCCCCCTACAACTTTGCTACATTAGTAGTATGTATGTACATATGTACTGGTATGTATGTATGTATGTATGTATGGTACATACATAATAAAGAAGCCAGCTGACAACAGTGTTAGGATGGCACATTGACCCAGAAGGGTTGAAACCTGGAAACGCACATGTAGCAAAAGAAAATCAGCTCACATCGGGCCCTGTCAGGCCGTAGCTCGTTTGTGTGTTTGTTTCTGATGTAGCCCTCGATCGTCTGATTGCGGGCTATTCTCAACCTGGACGGACCCTAGTATGTATGTATGTACATACTTCCAGGCTACGGAATGTTTGTAGAACATGGTACATACCAGTATGTATAAGTTTTAATTACCAGAGGCTAATTGAAACTTGACAAGATCTACCGTGCTCTCTTCAACCCGTGCGTTTCGTCTCTTCTCTCGCTCACTCCCTTATGCTTTTGAAGCGCCGGTCTCTGTGAAACCCGTTTGAGCAGCACAGAAATGGCCGCATTTTGCTTCTCCGTTGTCAACATCTGGCGTGACCTTTTTGGCGCTGAGGTTTCAAGGGCTTGTGGTTTACATACCATAACCTATCGTATCCCACAGGCCCGAGGGGGCCAGATTCGCTAAACCTACAGGGCTTTGGTGCCTGTTAATGGTACATGTATTAGTGGCTGGCTCGCCCTGCTGGAAATCAACCGACTTTTAAGCAACTAAGCCACAAATTTCAACAACGCCAAAGCTTGGGTCCCTCCCTGTATGTATGTATGTACCATATGTATTTTTCTGGTACATACATATTAATTTTTTTTGTCTCCTCTCAACCATCCGTTTTGTCTCCTCAATCCATCCATCCATCCATCCCATCCATCCATCAATCAATCAATCACTCGTTTCTCACTCTCAATCGCAAGTCAGATTCAGCTTGGTTGGCATCGTCGTCTGTCGCTTGAATTTCCTTCCTACGTAATCTTTCCTTCTTCTTATTCTTTCCCCCCGTCAAATCGCATGTGAGCCGCCGACAGTGCCGGCGACGGCCTTGTAGGACGCCAGACTTTTATTCTTCTTTTTTACTTGTTTTTATTTTTTAATTTCTCCCCCATCAAATTCATCGTCATCTTCTTGTCTACTGCTAGGCCCCTACTTTAACTAACACCCATTCCTCCTTTAAGCCTTGCCGGCAATCCGATCAACAAATCCGCCCATCTACATCACCCCTCACCTCACTCTCTACCATACCAAGAAACCCATATTCCAACTCATCGTCTTCTACAGCTGCCTTCTTTTTCCAATACAATCGGCTGCTTCGGATTCCCTCTGAATTGCTTTCACGATGGCGTCTAGAGCGGCCCAAAGCCGCTACTCGTCGGGCCCGCCGTCATCGCCGTCTTTTGCTGCTTCTACACGAGCAACTGCCGCAAAGTCCCGCGCCAACGTTTCCACTCCGCGGCGAGTCGTAACGAACCCGAGCCGTCCGTCCTCTTCGCTTCAAAATAGAGAAGATGTTTCTCCTTCTCCCTCCTCCGCCGCCGAGCCCGAAGATCCCATTTCCGCGCACATATCCAAGACTACAAAGTCCTCGAAAAAGGTCGAAACTCTGTATAGCCATCCCAACGTCAAAATCGTTACATTCAGCGCCACGGCTCGCACGGCCCCACGCAATCCCGCTTCACCACACAGTCCAAAGGAAGTCTTGACTTGGTCGCCACATCTAGAACGGATTATTGCAATGGGTCAGTATCTCTTTTCCCAAAGTAAATCATCACATGTCTGAGACTCCCTACTAACCCAAATTATCATCGTCCCTTTATAGGCCCCTTCAAGATTTACAGAGCGCCTGGCTCTGTCGCTTTTCTCAACTGTGGCTCAGCTCTGCAGCCTATTCTTTCTAAGAGCCAGTGCTGGTGTCTTGACGAAGAAGGCTCTCGCTTTGTCCTGCAGATCCGCCGTCCGCAATACTGGCGCATCGAACTTCCCCTCGACAGCTCCGACGACTGCCACCGCGCCGAAATTCTACGTGACGTCCTCAGTGGTATTCTCATGTTTGAAAAGACAGAGTGCCCTTTTGAACGCTCGTTTACTCCTACAATTCCCGAGCCTCCGGAGGTTCCGCTCTCACAGCCGCTGCCTCGTGCTCGTCGTCCTTCTTGGCAGTCAGGCGAGCCGTCTTCGTATGTTAGCCCTCTAGGCCCGTACGATCAGAGCCCTGATTCGTGGCACCGTCGTTCTTCTGCCAGTTCAACGCAAAGTCTTTATGATCGTCCGAGCAGCAGCATTTCAGAACGCCCAACGACTTCACAGTCTGAATCGTCATTCTCCGGGGTATCCGAGGCCGATTCAGACTACATGGATGAGTACATGGCCACTCCTAGAGCCAACCCGCCTCTGCCCACTGTCCCTAATGCTGAAATGAGGTCTCTGAGTACCAACTTGGAGGAAAAGATCTCGGCCGAAAGCCGGCGTCAGGAGTGGATTCGCAAGCAATATGTTCACTCCATGCAGGATACTGTCAACAAGGGTCCCGCGTACCTTGATGATCTTGAAGAGTACGACGATGATGTCAGCGATGTTGGCTCAGTAGTTAGCGATCTTACCCACGTCCGCACCATGACATCTCGCAGTCTATACAGTCGCCAGAGAGAGACTGCTGTGTTTGAGGCCGAAGACGCCACATCTCGGCCCGGACGCAACATTAGCAGAGATGTGCGCCGTACCGGCAACGAAATTCACGAAGGTAGTGGCATGGGTGGTAACTCGGTGTTGAAGAAAAGACTGCGTCGTTCAGGCTTCCAGGTTTCTCATCTCAACTTGACATCTTCGTGTGGCTCCAAGGTGATTGAAAGCAGACCACAGTCACCACTTTCTGCCATTCCGCGGGTAAATCCGCCCTTGACTATGGCGCCCCGACCGCCAAACATGAAGCCACGTACCAGACTACCCATGCCGACTTCTTATACATCACCCACCACAGCCTCACGGGCATCATCGCGCTCTACGTCATCGACACTCACAGCTCGCTCAGATAGCAACCGCAGTAGAGCGCCGTCGCCACCAGCTACGCATGATTCGATTCGGAGCGTCACTGTTGAATGGGATCGCAAGAAGTCTGGAAATTTACCGCTTTCACCACCAGAATCTCAGACAGATACTCCGCCACTTTCAGAATCTGTAACAAAGTCGAATGCGGGCTCAAAGTCTCCTGAGTCAAGCAAGACTCTGAGACTTCCCAAGCCAACTGATTCCAAGACCTCCAAACTAGCAAGACCGACAGAGCTGGCAAAGCCTATTGAGGTGGCTAAGACGACCAAGACTAAGAGTTCAGAGTTGAAACCTCCAAAGTTGGCCAAGCCGGTGGATAAAGTGAAATCTCCGGAGCAGGGCAAGGGTTCCGAGTCGCCTCGTAAGACGACGTCATCAAAGCTTCTTGAGAAGCCCAGAGTCGCGGAAAAGAGCAAGACTGTGGAGAGAACCAAGGCTGCTGACACGGCCAAGATGGCTGAAAAGCCCAAAGCTGTTGAGAAGTCCAAGGTTGAAGAGATGACCCCAATTGTGGTTGAGAAGGAGGAGGAGGAGGAGGAGGAGGTGAAACCTGCTACTGTTGAAGTGACTAAGCCGGTTGAAGTTAAACCGGTTGCTCAAGTGGTCAAGCCCGTTGAGGCGACCAAGGTCATTGAAGATGTCCAACCCATCGAGCCTGAGACTGTCGAGGTCAAGACCGAGAAGACTAGCCCTATTGTAGAGGCCACGTCTGTTGAGGAGACCAAGCTTGTTGAAACGGCCGTTGTTGAGGATTTCACAGCCGCCAAGAAGCTTAAAGCGGCCCAAGAAATTGTGGCTGCTCCGGAACTCAAAGCGGCCGAAGAGATTAAGCCCATTGAAGAGGCTGCTCCGATTGAGGAAATCAAGGTGGAAAAACCCCAGGCCGCTAAGCCTGAGTTGAAGCCTATGGAGACTGAGGTGCTGCAAGAAGCTAAGTCGACTGATGAGCCACTTGCCGCCGAGGAGCCCAAGCAGGTCAAGGTGCCTCAACCAGCGGAGGAAGTTAAGGCTGTGGTCTATGAGTCAGAGCCTGAGACTGCTGTTGAAGAGCCTGCTGTTATTCAAGAGCCCGCGACCGTGATTGAAGAACCGGCCTCTATCTCTACTCCTCAGGTCCCACAGAACAAGGAGGAGGAGGAAGAAGAGGTTACGCCTATTGAAGCACCCGCTCTCCTGGCCTCTCCCGAAATCATTCCGCAAGCCGTAACCAAGGCTGCTCCTTTCGAGATCCCCAAGCCCATGGTAGCTGCTCCTGAGCCCATTGACGCCACTCCCAAAGCGCGCCCTGTCTCGCCGCCTGGTATGCGCTCTCAGTCGCCTGAAGCGACTAGCCCTTCTACCCAGCAAGTGTTTTCGCCCTCGCACTTCCGCAAGCGCCCGAGCCACCGGGCCACCACCAGCATCTCCCACCGCCGCGCACTGTCTCCCATGCCTTCAGCTGCCAAGCTGTTTTCTCCGCCACGCCACCGCCGGCACGTGCGTCCCGGCCACGGCCACCGCCACAACCCATCGCAGGTGGACAACATCCGCAACATCCCGTGGTCGATTGTGGCCAAGACGTGCGACCTGCTGTTGGGACCACCGAGCAACCTGATGAAGTTAATGCTGCAGGTGGCGGCAAAGATCATGGCGGGCCAGTGGCGCGGCGTGGTGTACGGCCAGGACGAGAATGGCGCCGAGATTCCGGTGCACTGGGACTATACGGACCCCGAAGAGTCCATGTTTCAGATGGACCTGTCGGCTGAGCAGAGAGCGGCGCGGGACGGCGTTGATGAGAACGGCGATGACTACTACGCTCGCGGCAGAAGACTGGCGAGTGGGCGGTTGACGCCCGATGTTGATGAGCTTGACTAAGTCTTGAACCGTTGTGGCTCCTATAGGAGATTTCTCTCTATTTTATCAATCTGTTGACTTGAGATGATGATCTTTTCGGGTACTTGTCGCGGTCGACGTTTGTGACGAGCTTCTGGCCGCGCATATTTTTTTTTTCATTTGTCTATTTAATTTTTCTATTATTCCCTTTGTTTCGTCTTTTTTTTTTCATATTCCATCTCCATTGTTTGTCGATCTGCTTTTCTCATATTACTTGGCACATACACGAGCATATTTTATATTGTTTCTACTCTCTTCCGCACGGCTCGGGATAGCCTGTTTTTGTTTTTCTCTTATCTGCACATCATTTCCTGTTTCATTTGTCTACATAGCTATTTTTTTTTTTTTTTTGCAATCATCTTTAGGTGACGGAAAGTTGGAGTTTTTATATATGTATGTACTACTGGGGACTAGCTTGTGTGGCGGTTTTTGATTCTCTTTCGATTCATATCGTTTTGTCTTAACACGTTAATACCAAATTGTAATGTTCTTAAGTCTCGCGGTTTGTCACTGAATACATACATACGTGAAGAGATGTGCGTCTAGACAACAGCAGAGACTTGAATATAGGAGTATGTATAGAGTAAAAACATGTGAAACCCGAAATATGTACATCATCGTGGTGTCCTTTGTTGACAAGACAAACTCCACCTCCCCTACGAAACAAAGAGGCCAACAAAAAGAAAAAGAAACACAGTCTAGATCTAAATCTATCCAACAAAGCAAGCAGATGTAGCAGAAAATCCCCGTAGTAAAGAACAGCAAGAATGAGAATCCCCCCCCCCCAAAAAAAAAAAAAGAAAAATGTAAACAGGCTGAAATACAAACAAACCAAAAGCAAAATAGAGGGAAGATAACATGTCAAAACATATCAAATCCAGTGGATAACGCATCAAGCCCACTGGCAAAACAAAGAAAAATCAGGCCATCCAGACACAAAACTACTTGCTGTTCCCCGACTCCGGAAGACCCTCAAAACCCTCGCCCACATCCTCACCAAGCTTGCGCCCCGCCACCACGGGCGCCTCACAGTCCTGCAGACAGAAAATCATGCGTGCCCAGTGTGTTGGACTGTCGTTGCGCCACTTGTGCATGGTTGCGCGCTGCACCATGACATCTCCACGGCCCATGACAATTTCATCACCTGAGCCCATGACTGCGACAATCTCGCCTTCCAGGACAATGCCGTAGTCGACGCTCTGCGTGCGGTGCATCATGCACTCGTGGCCGGGCGCAATGTCGACGTAGCGTAGCACCGTGCCGTTGGGCTTGACCAGGCCCAGACGCGAGGTCACGCCGGTGCCTATGACGGCATCGGCAGAAGCGCGCGGCGAGGCGCGCGGCGAAGCAGGCGGCGAAGCGACGAGGGCGTCGTGGGCGGCAATGTCGGCGTCGTTGGTCAGGGTGGCGTGGAACTGGGTGGTGTAGGCGACGCTCATGCCCATGCGGCCGTTTTGGTACGAGGTCCATTTGACGGGGCGCACCGAGTTGATGCGGGCGGCGCCCGAGGAGTCGTGGCCAGTAAGAATGGTACGAGGACCGGGCAGCGAAGAGCTGAGTTGGTTGGCGGTGGGCGGGCGATTCATGGAAGTAGCTGCGTAGACAAACACCGAGGCCAAAAGGGCGAGGAAAGTGAATGAAGTGACTAGTAACATGACGGGCGATGCACTTATATGTGTAGAGTATTTCGGACCCGGAGGTGGGGATCAAAATGGATAGCTCCGAAGTGATACCAGCGTAGGGCAGCACAACAGCGGGCTGAGCAGCTTTTTGTAGGAGGGGTTGTATGTGAACACGACAACCAATATGGCTCGTTTATTTTTATTTTTATCTTTTTTTCAGTTGCTTTCTTTTTCTCTCTTGTTCTGTTGCTCTGTGTCTTTTTCGGCTACTTGGCGAGAATCGAAGCGGAAAGAGACCAAAATTGAATGCATGCGACAGACAGTCGGAACCAGAGAATTACACCGAAAAGATTGAGAAAAAAGAAAAGAAAGTAAGAAGAAGCAGAGAGGGTTCGGAACTCCGGATATATGTATTGTATGTGTGTGTATGTATATGAAGAATACTGATAGATGCACAGCAAAAGAAACCGGAAAGTCGACAACGATTGGCTGGGGGTGAATGCAACAAGCAGATGCGGGAATGATGTGACGAAGTAAAATAAATGAGAAAATGCGTCGATAACAAAAAAGGAAAACGGCGATTAAAAGGCGAAGCTGAGGTTGATTGATTCAGATTTCAGATGGAAAAAAAAAAGATTCAGAGATCAAAATTTTGGAGGGGGGGGGGGGGGGGGGGGTGAGACAACTGTTTCTCACAATCTGTCTTCCCCCATGCAAATCGGCAATTGCACAAAATAATACGGGATGGGATGTTCTTGCTTCTTGGGAAGAATTTGCAGACAGAGAAAGGAGGAAAGTCCTTGTTGATTATAGCAGCAGCGGAGAGTAAAATGAACAAGGGAAATAAGAAGCGAAAGCAAAAATTAAGAAAGTACAAGATAAAAAGCACAAGGAAAAAGGAGGGATGAAGATGGATAAGATGGCTGGGTTTAGATACTACTGTATGTATGTATACCAATACATCATACAAGTATGTATGTAAAAAAAATAAATAAATAAATAAATAATAATGATAATATAAAGAAAAAAAAAAAGGCACAAAGGTACAATATTTCGTTCTCAGGATTTTTGTTCCAACAACAAACATGTTGCAAAAAGGCAGTTACCTGTTCCTCTTTGTGGGTGGTGGTATTCCCGTCGGGCTTGCGTAAATACGTACTGGTATGTATAAGGTAGAAGGAAAGAGGTATGGATGTAGCAAAGTGGGGCCAATTGCTGCATGATGCCTTGACACACATGCATGAAGGAGCGCAGGTGTGGGGCCCATCATGGGTTTTTTGCGAGACTGAACCCTTAGATGCTGATTGATCAACCCGAATGACAAGGGTTATAGATGCATAAGGTCACCAGACCCAACATATGGTATGTACAAGTACGGAGTATGTATGTACATACATGGAGCATGGTCAAACATACAAACACCTATGTATGTCCTATGTCCTACGTAATATTGTACTACATACACATACATACATACATACATACATACATACAACCACAAACTGTCTCTATTTAACCCTAGACCCTTGAGGTAAACCTCGGCAACGCCCGTCTTCCAAAACTCTACGCCTTGCTTAAATCTACGCCCCCGTGCTCTCAGGCATATTTCTATGCCAAACGGGTCTACCAAACGCCTCTACAGCGGCCGGTCACCTTTTCACTTTGACCCCGACAATCAGCGTCTAGCCATCGCGCGTAAGATACACATCATTGTTCTCAGGCAGCACCATGCGCGGATGCTGCACATTGAACAGGGCCACATTGACGAGCATCAGGCTCGCCTCAAGCATGCTAAAGAAGACTTCATAGCGGATCGACCGTGCTACAACGCTGGCGTCTGAATACCGTCCGGCAGAAATCGCGTCGGTCAGCTGAAAGTACTTAACGACGCGGTACACCGTGCGCGCCAGCAACAGCGCCGCCGAGACATGTAGCACCACAAACACGTGTGCTGGCAGTCGCGGCCCCAAAACACCAGAGTGGCAACAGCGCCAGTGAACAGCGGCCGTTAACCATACGAAGCTCGGCAGAATGGCGAGCTGCAGGAGCAGTGAGGCCTTGGCGAGAATGTGGCCGGCGTCGGTCTGCGAGTGTTTCCGGCCTGTGTTGGCCGAATAGGAGGCGCCGATGCCGTTGATTATTTCGACAATGAAGCAGAGGAAGTCAAATGTAGTGAGCACACGGGCGGGTAGGAGCGGAGCGTGGTATGGGGCAAAGCGCAGGATGTGGCCGAGGATATGATAGTTTTGTAGTTCGAGAAGGTGTAGGTGAGTTAGTAAGTATGTATTGGTAAGGGAGTGTGTATTTCTGCTCAAAGAAAAAAAAAAAAAA
>CM069897.1:3957114-3975386 GCA_036034705.1 Thielaviopsis punctulata
TTTTAGTTTTAGGTAGAAAAGCTGTCGTATGTAGCATAAGGCTACGAGTAGACAGGATAATAAAGACTTCAACTCAATTATTTTTTTTTTTTTACACGCTGATTTTTGTCCTGCATCGAGAGGTCCCGCGTTCGATCCACGGCGGTGTCATTACATTTGTTTGGGTAGGGATGTATGAATGGAATGGTTTTGCTTTTCTGTACGTGCCATCTCTTTGACATAGTTTTAGTTCAGAAACGCTGTTGTCGTATGTAGCATAAGGCTTCGCGGAGATAGGATAATAAAGACTCAATCAATCAAATCACTCATGTCACGATACCTTTGCCATCAAGACGCAAACAATTTGACAACATCATTTATTGCTTCCTCTTTTTTTTTTTCCTTTTTTTTTTTTCTTTCATCTGTTTTTCCTTACACACCAAAAAGTTACTTGCATACATCCGGAATATGTCCCTCCACTTCACTCACCACGGCCAGATTAACGTCACCAATCGTCGCGATTTCCGAGCCCTGCTTCCCCGCAGTGGACAGTAGTGCCACACACTCAATCACATCTTCAGGCTCCAGTAAGTGCCAACCCGCCAGAGTCATCTTGGAGCTGGCGCCGACCGTTACGGTAAACACGTGGCTTTCGTGCATCTGCCGGCCCGCGTAGGCATTGAGCGAGCGGAACATGTCTTCGTCGGTAAAGTCGTCTCCCATGCACAGTGCAAACTCCAGCTTGCCCTCGGCCTCGGATCCCGTGTACGACTTAACCAGCCGCTTGACAATCTCACCCTTGTTGATAAACGTCGGGCGCACCTCCAGGTTGGCCTTGCCGGGCATCACTTCCACATCCCACTTTTGGCCAACACTCGATTCAAGCTCCTTTTGACACTCGCGCGACATGGCGAGCGCCTTGTCTTGGTCGACAGCCTGGCGATAATGCCAAGTTAGAGCACAGCGCTTACGCTCAATGTGGCAGCCTATGATGTTGTTAGTACAGATCGACCCTCGCCGTTATTATGAAACTTACCCGGAAGCATGTCAGTGTACTTTTTAAAGGTGTCGTACACCTCCGACTGCCAGCCCATGTCGTACTTCTCTGCCAGATTTTCCCACTCTTGGCTACCTGGGTGGCGCATAAAACTACCGTGCTCAGCACTGAAGCCCAGTTCGGTAATATGGCCCAGATGCTGCTGCAGGAAGTCCTGGTCACGACCGGAAATGATCCACACCGAGTTGCGATGGTCAGACGCCAGTAGCTTAAGAGACTGAATAATACGTTCCGATGGAACAGCCATGCTAGGCTCACGCACAATAGGCGTCAGCGTACCGTCATAGTCAAACATGAACAAGCGCTTCTCAGCTGAAATGTATTGACGCAGCAGCGCTGTACGGTCCAGCAACGGTGTAGCCACAACGTTCTTGGACGCAGCCAGCACGTGCACTAGACGGCGCAGCAGCGCGTCCGTCCAGCTCTGCACATTGCGCGTGGCCACATGATTGTACAGGCTTTGCTGCATAGCCTCGCGCTGCTTGTCGCCCATCGTTAGAGCATTGTTGATCTCCATGGCCACGCCTGTTAGATCCCACGGGTTGATGTGAATGGCGTCGCGCAGGCTGCCAGCAGTGCCGCTAAACTCGGAAATAATGAGCGGACCGCAGCCGTCCCGCTGGCAGACGACGTACTCCAGACTAGTGGTGTTCATACCGTCTCTGACAGAGGTAATCAGGCCAATGTCCGCAGCGCGCAGCAAAGCAAAGTACTCGGAAGGGTTGAGGTACTGCGGATAATGTTGCACGGGCGAGTAGCTCAGACTGCCGTACGTGCCGTTGATCTTCATCACCAATTCGTTGACACGAGTGGCCGTTCGGTTCTCAGGATCGTCGCTCTCAATAATAGTGGGGGACGTGACCTGGATCAGGACTACCTTCTCCTGCCACTCAGGGTATAGCTCCAGGAAGCGTTCAAATGCCTGCAGCTTTTGCGCCACACCGCGAACAGTGTCCAGACGGTCACGACCAACGATCAGCTTCTTGCCAGCGTAAAGCTCCTTGAGAGCCTTGTAACGCTGCTCAACCTCATTGTTCCACGCAAAGTTCTCAACCTTGGTGACGTCAATACCAATTGGGAAAACGCCAACCTGCACGCGCATACCAAAGGCTTCAATGGCATCATTGTTGCTGGGGTAATGAAGAATGCGGGTGCAGCTGCTAGTAAAGTGACGAGAGAAGCTGTATGCCTGCATGCCCACAAGATTTGCCCCCAAAACACCTTCGAGAATCTCCTTGCGACGGGGAAGACAGCGCATAAATTCGCTGCTGGGGAACGGGCAGTGCAGATAAAAGGCAATGTACATGTTGGGCATGCGCTGGCGCAGAATGCTGGGCAAAAGCATCAGGTAGTAATCATGGATGATGACCACATCTCCAGGCTTGTAGATTTCGAGAATCTTGGTCGCAAAGCGTTGGTTCATATGACAGTAGTCGATCCAGTGCAGACGCTCGCGGCGGCCGTTGGTGGGTTCATGTTGCTTGTAGTGGAAGAGTGTGTAAAGCTCTTCCTGAGCGTAGCGTCTCCAGCGAGTCTGGTCCTTGAGACGGATACCCGAGTCATCTTCACCCTCATCGTCAGAAAGCCACACAGGAACAGTCTTGATGGTGCGGTTGTGGGACAGCTTGTACTCGAGGCGCTCCTGGGCAGCCTTGCTAATAAAAAGGCCCTCGGAAGCAGGGGCGTCGGTCGGTTTGAGGGTAGGGTCGACAGGCACGGGAGCCGACAGAGCACTGACTGGAGCAGTCTGAGGACCCGTCGATCCTTGGTCGTTGTTGTCGATGGGTTCAATTTCACCGGTCCAGGCGACAACACTGTGATTCCAAGGCGTATGTTCTGACGAGAGGTATGAAAGCGAATCGAAAAGGGCCGATTGGCCGTGGCGGACACCTAGTTCCTGTAGATTCAAAGTTAGCCAGCCCTTGTGTAAGCGCTAAACATGGAAACATACCCAATCACCATCCTTGCTGCGGTACTTGACAGAGTGTGGGATGTTAAAAGTGGCAGAGATAACGTTACCGCTCAGCGACAGGTCAGGGTTCGCGGCTCTTATGGTGGACAGAGACTCTCGCCGGCGACGATTTCTCTGAGTCTGCGACAGTGGATGACTCTCAGGATCGTTCGAAGTGCCATTGGGGTGGAGCGAAGAGAAGTAGCCTTCGGTACCCTCCAGCGACGGGCTTGCGGGGTTATTGTAGGTCTCGAGGCAGATTCCAGGAGTAGCAGCTTCATTCTCGGTAGCGACGTGGTCCGCAGAGTGACTAAGGTCCAAGGCCGGAGGAATGTGAGCAGAGTCAGGCATTTCAGCGACGGCGATGGGCAAAGTTGAGATAAAAAAAAGTAGTCAGCGATGCGGTGAAGTGTGAATGAAGCGCAGTGCGATACGGGTACGACAGATACTATGTGACGCCGGCGGCCGAAAGCAGGAAGTGATGTAATGTAATATGTGATGTGACGGAAAGATCAAGACGAAGATGAATCGATAAGGATACGAAAAGACAAAAACAAGGGCAGTAGACAAATCAGATAGATGAACACAACAGGATGGATGGAGATGATGGAATAAATGAAGAAAGAAGAAGAGGAAGAAAAAGGGAAGAAAAGCTAAGTGCAAGCCGCAAGCTACTGCTGGAAATCCGGGGCTGTTCTCTCACCCATACAAGTACGTATATGTACTTGTACATATGTACATGTACATACATACCAAATACAAAGGAAGTAACCTCCAAGTCTAGCTGAAGCCAAGCTAAGTGGAGCAGTAGCCATTGAATCAGTGGGGTTTTACAAGTAGATACATATATGTACATACAGTTATACATACTACAAGTAGAGCGTTAACTTGCTTTCGCTGTTGACCAAATAAAATACATATAGATGGGCAGAAGGAGAAAAACAAGGCAGGGAAAAGTCTAGAGAACAAAGCTTATGGTAGCAAGAAGCAAGGTGAATAATTTGTCATTTTTGCAGGTTATTGAATATCAATAGATTGTCCGATGTTATGCTGCTGCTGACCCCCTAGAAAGGTCCGTTGGGTCTGCCATTTATCAATGTCTATGGTATATGTACTGCGTCTTATCATCGTGAAATTGTCTTTTGCTTTCTACAGCAAGGAAATGGCGGGGATTAAGCTCCAGTCAAACATGGTGGGGCAGCTCTAGTATGGTATATGAGTTTCAGTAGCTTTAAGAAACGCCTAGAATCTTGTACACAAGTCCCAGGTTTAGTGGTAAAGCATGACTTGCCCCTTTAAGGGTTGCATTCGTATCGAGGGTTTGTGCAGGTCCGTTCTAGCTAGAATGGACAAGTCCAAGCGAAGAGGAAGTTGGAACAAAAAAGGCTTAATCACAAAGGACAAGCTTCTTTGTCAGTAAACAAGGTGATAGATACATGCACTGAAAGGGATGACAGTCTTATTGGCGTTTGGAGAAGATTTATACAAGACTAATGTAAGAGAAGACCGTTATCGCTGAGTGAGAGCCTCTCACAGAACAAGTTTCTCTGGGGAAAAGAACATATCATGCCGTGCAACAGAAAAAGACGCACTTGAACGCAGCACAACATGAGATTCTGTGTATGTATTAAGAGGGACTCAAATAGGGTGGCGGGAGAACAAACCCATTAGCAAAAGTTTTGACAAGTCGGAGTTGCCTTGTCAAGAACAAACAAGTTCAGCAGACAAAGCTTGCGTTGGCTTGTTGTTGTGCGTGCTGTGCAGAAATGGAGAAAACAAACAACCGATAAACTTGGTACACCTAAGAAGTATTGGAAGTAGTACATAGTATGTACATACATACAAGTATGTATGTATGTTGATGGGAGTGTGAAGCTGGATGACAGAGTTTCAGAGAGCTGTGTTCCCCCTTGCTTGTGATAATGGGGGGTTGTTATTCTTTTTTAGCCCCCCTCATCCCTCATTTACTATATACAAACCAGCCACTCTGATATGCAATCCCTGGGAAGAGAGATTTTTGCAGAAGATGAATATGCCTCTAAATGGGATCTCCGCTATTTTCTTGTTCAACGTTGAGTACATATATACATACAAGTGTTTATACATACAAGTGTTATGCACATAACGACATACATAGTAATTTGTACATATGGTACATGAAAGAAGAACGGCCCGAAAAGACCAACATCCGAACTTTCTCAATTGGTCTTTTTCGGTCCATCTGCCGTGATGTCCATTCGTCTTACTCCCACCTGAGCGAATAGAATGTCCTTAAACAGTCTCGTTTATACTTGGCTGGGGCCATTGTGCTGCTTGTATGGTATGGATTGAAATTCAGAAACCAGCCTTTAGTCAGTCATGACTTACCTCTTCCCACTGTAACCCAGAAACCCGGAACTCCTTTGATCGACTTTACTTCGTATGTACACAAGTACTACACAAAAGCTACCCCTCCTGTTTTTCACAAGCTCAAGCTCAAGCTCAAGCTCAAGCTCAAGCTCAAGCTCAAGCTCAAACTCAGAAAAAAGCTACCCATGTCTCTTCTTTCTTCTTTCTTCTTTGTCTTTCTGCTTCCCATGTTTCCACTTTGCTGATAACCTTGCAACACTACGTACATACATACATACATACATACATACATACATACGTATGTATGTATAGTACATCTTACTTTTATTGCCACCCACACTTGGAAGTATATTGTTGCATTTTATTTCCTGGCCGTGTAGCAGTTTGCCCGATATGTATTATTAATTTCTCTCCCTCTCTCCTTGTTTTCCCACCTCATTGCTCGACTTCTATGCACTTCCTTTGGCCCTCCCTCGGCTTGCACTTTTTCTTTTGAAATCCCAACTCATAGGCAGAACATCACCAAGAAGGCAAAGCGCTCCGACATTTCACGATCCGGATATATCTCTTTCGGTTCTGCGGATAATCTTCAAGACAAACTGACAAGAGCTGAGAACAAGCTCGAAATTTCTAGAAGCGGGGAATCTCAAGGTCACACCTTCTTTAAATGTTGCACAACCGATTCCGTCTACTTCCGAGTCTATGTATGTATGTACATCAGGTTAAATGACATCATTGCGCACTGCAGCACCACAATTAGAAAACAAGTACATATATAGATTCCGTATACAAATCGGCAACACCGTAGCCGTCACGCATTTCCCCATCCAAGCAACCCCCCGTAACGTATTCAACGTAACCGTACTCGCTATTCCTCAAAAAAGGGCTTATCCCGTAATATTTCTCCTCTGATCCCGACTCAGGTTCAATAAACTCAACATCGCCAAGTCTTCATGATACGTCGTGGCTACTGGCGGCGTCCCATTCTAGTAGTTCCCCGCAAACCCGCCATGGCTGACAAACTGCTCGCGATACTCGCGCAAGTCGGCCCATGTGCGCAGCTCCGACTCTTCGTCCTCGCCTGCCGTGTTCTCCAGCCGCATGAGCACCTGCACTAGCTGATGCAGCGACTCGCGGTCCGCCACCGCATCCGCATTGTGCGTCAGCGTCGATGCCACCTGGCGGATCTTGTTGATGAGCGACGCGCCGTTGGGCTCCAGATGCAGCTGGTGGATGGATGCCAGCACAGTCTTCAAGTCTGTGACAATTTGGCGGCGCTCTTGCGTCATGGAGGCATACACGTTGGCTTCTTCTGTCTTGTCATCGCTTTCTTCAAGGGCCTTAACTTCTGCCATGTGGATCTCACGACGCGTAAAGTACATTTCGACAAAATACGACCGCGTGGCCAACTCCGACACGTAAATGTTGGCCTTTTGAATTTCAAACTGCAGCTGTCGCCGACGCGCAGGGTTGGTCTTGATGATCTGAGTAGCGTCGCTAGGCGGGGCAATAGTCGGAGTAGTAGCAGATAGGAACTGAGACAGAGCATCACCATTGGGCGCATCGGCCCCTTGAACTGTATGTCCGACTTGCAGCTCCAAGGGCAGGCGGAGAACAATGTCCTTCACGGCAGACAAAGCACTCTTGATCATCTCGCGCTGGGCTGCCCAGCCTAACGTAGCCATTCCGTAGCAGTGCTCGACAGCAACAATAGGGTTCATTGTCATGTAGATATCTGTCGCAATGCGGAAGCCCGTCATCATAGTCACAGGCTCCATTTCTTGATCAATGGAGTTTGCCAGAATGTTCTTATCTTCCGTATTCTCAGGAAGATCTGGGTACGGGTTGTTAGGCGTTGGCGGAGGAATGTCCGAGATCTTCAGCGGAACTCCAAGCTGTCTCATAGATCTAAGTCTTTGTTAGAATGATAGAGGAAATACTCCAAGTGTAGTAAAACTTACCGCACGCCAAGGAACGCACACCAAAAAAGACGCTTACCCATCTGGTCGTTGATGTGGTTAAACGGCATTGGATCCGGCGCACAAGTATCCGTGCCATACTGGGGCGCACCATTAGCCGTCTTGTAGTCTCCAAGCCGTTCCAGAATTGACAAACTCTCCACAATCAACTCCTTGTGAGTCGCGACCCGGAACGTGTAAGCCGCCGCCAGACTCAAAAAGTAGCTAGTGCACGCATCATAAATAGTCTTGGGCGTCTTATTGTGCCACATAGGTCCGCGGGCCATCAACGACAAGCTAGCACACTTTTCAATAAAAACAATGGCCCGTGGCAGGTCCTGTTGACCCTTGAGCTGTGCTCTGGCGTTACGTGGGAACGAAGCTACCAGCGCAGCAATCATACTAGCAAGCAACGCAAGGAACTCGGGGTTGGTACGGTCCTCACGGTTAACCAGCGATGTTTGAAAAGTTGGCTCGTGCGGAAACGGACATAACGGGTGGACATATGTAAAAAAGTCGTCGACCAGCAGCTTGAGAATCGGCATGGGCGCAATCATCTCCGCATCTAGCTTTGGAATGGGCCCCAAAACTCCATTGGCCAAGCCCTGAGAAGCACCAGGCGATTGTGCCGACCCTGGCATGTTAAGAAGCGAGATTGGCGGTGCCGCCATGTTGCTTGCTTGAGCCCGGGCCTGAGCATGTGCCTGGGCATGAGCCTGAACGCGGGCTATAATGCGCTGCACGCTCTTGTTCGGCGGGCCGCGGCGCTTGCGTTCGCGTGAGTTGGTACATTCCAGCCCAATTTCGATACATGGCCGGCACGGGCGCTGCTGCTCACACTTGACCTTGCGTTCAGAGCAATGATCGCAAGCGCGTGAGAGACGAGTGAGCTTTGGGTTGACCGCCGAGTCGCGCATAGCGTTGCGTGGCATCTGCACGCCAACGCCTGCGGACGTCGGACCGCCAGCCAAGGGCGAGTTTGCAGCAACGGCTTGGTATGCTACAGCAGCAGCCAGAGTTGCAGTGGAAAGGTCTTGCTCGCTCGGCATGTTGGGCGGCAGCGAGGCCAAACCGGCAGGGAATGATGCAGTGGTATCGGAATGAGGATGGTGATGGACAACTTGTGGAGGATGGGGAGTTTGTGCCTGAGGCTGCGCTTGCGGTTGCTGTTGATGTTGGTGCTGCGACTGCTGCTGAGCTTGCTGCTGCTGCTGAGCCATAGCATCATGTTCAGCCTGGGCTTGGGCCTGGGCTTGAAGCAGTTGTGCCTGGGCCTGAGTAGCATCAGTTGCTGCCTGTAGCACCTGCAGGCCGTTAGTGGCATAAGCGTGAGCAGCGGCGGCGGCGGCAGCATCATGATCATTTTGATGCTGTTCGCCAATTGCAACATGCTGTTGCTGCTGCTGCTGTTGTTGTTGGGGCTGCTGCTGTTGCTCCTGTGGCTGCTGTTGTTGTTGTTGCGATGCAACTTCAACTTTGACTGGCGCCGAAACTGGCGATGCAGAAGCAGCTGAAGCCACAGCAGCCACGGCAGCAGCAGCCTGAGCCTGCGCCTGTGCCTGTGCATGCGCCTGTGCCTGCGCTTGAGCTTGCGCTTGAGCTTGCGCTTGAGCTTGCGCTTGAGCCTGCTGCGCTACAGCATCAGCAACGCTGGATTGCAGCGCCATATCGGCGTCGTCGGCCATCAACAAAGCTGCCGGAGTAAATCCAAATCAAAAGATTACAAATGAAGAATACAAAATAACAGGCCAAAAGTCAGAACAAGGTTGTCGATAGTTGGCGGTCCCAACTCAATTTGGTGTAAGTCGCGTCTTCTCTGGCTGATATTCGGAATGCTGCGGTGTTTTGTCGGTTATAGTGTGGGTGAAGTGAAAATCAACAAAAATTCAACCTTTTCCTTTGGGTTTGAAAAATATGTTTGCAAAATTATTTGGCTTTTGTATCACGTGAGAGCGCGAAGGTCCGTGCTAGGGTCCGTTTAGGGTCTGCGGTCATCTAAGTTTCCTATCGTGGAGGCTGTACGTAGTATTTCTCTCTCTCATGGTTGCAACATGCTTTTGCTTTGATTTTTTTTATTTCATAAAGCGCACTAGGATTATGAAGACAACAAATAAAACCAAAGGAAAGCTATCTGCAGTCCAGTGCTCAGACTACCGTTTGGTCTAGTAGGATTCCGGCATGTCATACGCGAGAGCTTCGACATACTAATAGCCAGCTAAACTGCCCACCCATAGACCAAACTGTTCTGCTAAAGTCACGGCATCGTTCTTCTATAAATAGAGCTTTTATGGGTGCTTTCAACGTCGTCATTCTCTAGCCTTCCAGTACATACTACGTACACACTTGATACCAGTCTCACTCTAACATTCTGTGACGTTTCTTTATGACTTCTGTGACCGCTACTCCAACTCAATTCTTACTGGCTATCGCACCACACCTTACTTCGGACCTCCGGCTGCGACTTGTCATGTTATTCCAAGTATGGACGTCTTATTCATCCTTTCTGAGTACGTACCTTTTCTTGGTATAGTCAGACAGTATCTGAATCAAAGAGATAAAAACTGCATGTTCGTTTCATTCTTCTCTTGCTTTTGATCATGGCCTCTGGTCCTTTTTCATTTTGGTTTGGTTTGTCCTTATAGCTCTGCTGCATATCAGCACCCACAACAGCTTATTCCCAATCTAAACTGCCTGCTCAGACTGACCAATCTCTGTTACTCAAAGTACACACATATACACTATCTCTCACGCCATGTCGTTTAACGACGCCACTACCTTCTTTCAGGGGTTTTCGACTATAACCGGCCGGCGCACAAACGGTCTGTCCAGACCATCCTCAACAACACTTGCATCTCTTGGACCTTTTACATCCACAACACCCGACACCTTTAGTTTGTCAACTTCATCAGCAACTTCAGCCACACCTGAAACTGGCTCTTCCAGCGGCCTCAGCTCCGGAGCCAAGATAGGTATCGGTACCGGCATCGGCGTTACTTCCCTTCTTGCCCTTGGCGGTTTAGGGATATTCCTACTGTACCGTCGCCGCAAGCGTAGCTCTGTATCTTCTAGTGGGTCAACAACATCTTCTAGTCACGAAATCCCGCCAACAGACGCTGCCGCAAAAGACATTGAGGGCGACGCTGCTGCTATCCCCAAAGAGGCGTCACCTACCATAGCCGCTTCTTCGACAGGGCAGCCGTCCAAGTTTCCGGTAATACCGCTACCTCTTGATATGGCCGAAGCCGACAGTGGAATGGTGCAAGAGCTGGGTGATGTGGTACCAGCAGCCACAGAACTGCCTGCTCAGATTCAAGATAGCAAGGCAGAGCTTGATGCTGCCGGTGCTCCAATAGGGGCCCGTGGCCGAGCTGAAGTTCCTGATGCAAACATGCGATATGAACTTCCGGGATGACGAAAGAATATGTTATATTGGGGTATTGAAAAAAGGGTGATCTATCATACATCGCAAAGTGATATCAGAAAAAACAACGGGTGCAGACTATAGCAATAGGCCACCAGATAATAGTAATAAATGTTTCAAACGAATGCCCATAAAGAAAAAGAAAATAAGCTCCAGCTTAATACTCCGTACATGTATGTAGTACAAGAAAAAAAACCCCCCCATCAAACTAAGCCGACTCAATGTGAAATGTACTGGAAGCAGGCCGAGACATCCGACTCACCCGTCTCCTGTCTCAGCAACAGATCCTGAATCTTTTGCAACCCCTCGTTGTTGAAGTGATTCCAAGTGCTCGTATCACCATACAGCATTGCTGGTGCCTTGACAAACTGCCGTCCATCGGGCTTACAGCGCTTGCACTTGAAAGTGTCGTGTGTGTCGGATTTGGTGTTGGGACGGTACTGGAACAACTCACGCAAACTATCTAGCGAGAAGTGCCGTTCCACGTCTTCGGCGCTATCCACCACACATGACGAAAGACTCTGTTTGTGACTCTGGCGCTGGAAAATCTTTTCCTCAATCGTTCCCGTCGCAATGAAGCGATACACAAAACAGTCCTTCTTCTGTCCGTCACGCCACACACGAGCCAGAGCCTGCTGGTCCGAGGCAGGGTTCCAGTCGGGATCAAACAAGACTAGGCGGTTGGCGCCGATCAGGTTGATACCGCATCCACCAGCTTTGGAACTGAGCAGAAACACAAACTCATTGCCTTCAGGGTCGTTGAAACGATCGACTAGTTTCTGGCGCTTGCTAATGTTCATGGTTCCATCGAGACGCAGACAGCCGTATTGGCGGCTACGGCACAAACGTTCAAACAGGTCGAGCGTCTGCGTGTAGTTGCTAATCAAAACAATCTTGTCGTTGGTGTCAGCACGAATGCGTGCAAGCATGCGGTCGAGGACCTGCATCTTGCCAGAGTACCACGGCTTAATGTCACGATCGCGACCACGGGCGTCTTTTGGAACGTAGTCTTCAGGCCAGGTTGACTCGCAACCAGGAAGGTCTTCGGCCAGATTGAGTAGATCAGGATGGTTGCAGAGTTTCTTGAGAATATTAATGGCCTTGAGGGGCTGGGAACCCTTGCCACGAAGTAGAGCTTGGATATCGGGACTGGTAATAAAGTAGTTGTACAAGTCGAGTTGGAAGGGAGCAAGGCTGCAAAATACAACGTGCTCATACTTGACTGGTAAGTACTTTGACAAAATATCGTTAGTACGGCGAATGATGAACTTGTTCACAATGGTGAGCAACTCGGCAAGACATTCATCACCCTTCTGTTTTTCAAGCTCGGTAGCATCAGCGTCACGACCACGTAGAATAGATAACTCGAAACGACGACGGAATTCGAGACGGGTTCCCAGTAAATCGGGATTGGCAAAACTGATGAGGGAAAAGTACTCGGACAAATCGTTCTGGATGGGAGTACCCGAAAGGATAACACGGCGGGTAACGTTCAGACTGTTGAGGGCACTGAAAGTCTGGCTATCACCGTTCTTCAAACGGTGACCTTCGTCACAAAGCATAAGACCAATCTTGGTATGTTTCAGCTCTTCTACATTCAAGCGAAGAGTCTCGTAGGACACAATAATTACAGGCCGAGTAACAGACCGGCCAGTAGCAATGGCCCATTGTCTCAGTTGTCGTGTAAGTTCCTCCTTTGATGCTTTGCCATCAATGGCGAAGGGAGTAATGGCATCAACACCCAGCCACTTGACCAACTCATTGGCCCAGTTTCGAACTAAACTCGATGGACAGGCCACAATGGCCTTCTGAATAGTTGGTTTTCCGGCATCGGGGGACTGCTTCAAAAGTGTCCATAAAAGAGTGATGCACTGAAGCGTCTTTCCCAACCCCATTTCGTCAGCCATGATACACCCGTTGGCCTTTTCATCAATAAGACCAGTAACACAGCGGTACATGAACTTGACACCTTCAACCTGGTGGGGACGCAAAACTTTGGCAAGGCGAGGATCAATGACGACGGGAACTTGTGGGTGGTCGCCTTCAACCTTCTTTTTAATTCCCAAAATTTCAGCAAGACTTTTGTGGACCAGAGGCACATCGATTTTCTCAACAGGCTTTTCAGTTTCTTGTTCAGCTGGCTTGTCTGCAGCCTTGGCTTCCTCGATACTCAGAGGCTTGTTATCAATAGTCGGATCGTAAAGTACAATTGCAAACTCGCCGCTCGGGTCGTGCAGGGGCTTTGCTACAAAAGCGGCACCCTGGCGCAGACCCAAAGTTGGGGGTGGTCGATTTGCGTTGTAGTTGACGGAGTTTTTGTTAATCAAGGGTACGTTGAACCGCTTTCTAAACACTTCTTCTTTGTTCTTGACCTTGAAAACACCGTATTTGTTGACGTCACGGTTTGCCAACGCCAGACGATCTGCATTCGACCAAGCTGCACTGCCATCGGTAGAGGCGTCCGTGTCGCTGTAATCAACTTTGCGTTTCTTGCGGGCAGGACGCGAAGCGGCCGAAGTTACAACAGATGAGCCGGGACATTTAAACGGCTTGAATAATTTGTCCCGAGCTTCAGGAGCTGGCTGCCAACGTCCAGGCCGTGGAGGACCTTTGGAAACGGCCGTTGGAGCCCCAGCGCCTTCTGTAGGTGTGGTGGATGCGGAGCTGGCCCTAGGATCAATCAGCATTGGAAGCAAGCAAAAAGGAGGGGCGGGACAGAAAAACCTACATGGTACTAATTGACGATGAATTAATTTAACCACAGTCAATTGAATTGTGATAGAAAAAAACAATCACAACGAATCGATAAAGAGAATGAGGCACACACAGAGAGAAGAAAAATCTATAGCCCTTATCGACTGTGGGACGGTCTTTCCGTTTTATCTTTTTGCCAATTGGTTGCCTGTTTGTGCCTTCTTTGGGACGAGTCAGTAGTCCGCGCCCTGGCCGAGACAAGTTGCTATTGCTAAATCGCGGACTTAACGCGCAGTCACGTGAACTCTCTTTGTCAGCTGTGTAGTTGGATTCACGCCCAGGGTTGCTTTCAAGTCGGCAGCTGGCAGCTGGCAGCAAAGTGGAGCGCAAGGATTTGGTTGGTTGGCCTTCGGGTTAGGTTTAGCTGGTGCTGAATTCTACAAAGTAACAGGTCTACGCTCTGTTTTTGTGCTCCCTAGAAGTCCTGTTTCTTCAGTGGTGTTTTTCTACGTCCTTGAACTTGGTTGCAATTGAAGTGAAGGGTTTCGTAACGTTATTCGTGATCTTCCTTCATCATCTATCTTCTATTGTCGCGATAGCTGCAAGCACTAAGTCATTGCATATTTCACCAATCTACCCTTAGTCCTTTGTTTTCATTATTTTGTTTCTTTTCTTGTTTTCCGGCGCGTTAAAGCGTATGTTTCGTGCCAAAAAGTCCTGAGCGCAAAAAGAAAAAAAAAAAGAAAAAAAACTCCTACAGCTGCTTTCTTCCCTCATCCGAATCAAGCTTCAATTGCCGGGCTTTCTTGAAGTCTTGTTATAAACCTTTAAGTTTTTTCCGAATCAGCGCATCGGCCGATTTATCGAGGCTCGGATTACCCATATACACGTACATCTATTTTCTTGATATCGATCCCGTTCCAAAATTTCCCTGATGGCTTCCAACTTCAACTCAGCAACCAACGCGCCTGCAACATCTGACAATGGTGATGTCACGATGGAGGATGCCGTCCCGGCGCACGATGCTCCTGTCGCTAATACGACTCAACACGAAAACCCCGTTGTCACGGCTGATGCCGTTGTCACTGCCGATGCCGATGCCGATGCCGATGGAGAAGCTGACGCCGATGGCGAGCCCGTCGCAATGGACATCGATACAACTGATAACTTCAAGTTGCAACAACGTGAGCTGCTAGATCGCATTCAAGAACTGGCTACATTTTTGTGTGAATACAAAGAAGAGTGAGTTTTTAGCGCTACAAAATACCAGAAAATATTCACTTCTAATAAATTTTTTTGCGACAGGGGCGAAGAAGAAGAGCTTGCGATTGGCTTTCAACGCGTGCCAAACCGCCGACTGCTGCCGGCATATTTTGAAGTCATATCCACACCAATTGCTTTTAGCACAATCAGAGTATGCCATGTACCCTGGGTGACTTTTGCAGGAATGACACTGACGAATTTGGCAGGGAAAAATTGTCAGAAAACAATACTCAAAGTTTTCTGAATTTGTGCGTGATGTAGCTCAAATTTGTCACAATGCTCAGGTTTTCAATCGGCCATCAGCAGGCATCTTTGGAGCCGCTGTGCGCCTCCAAGTTCTCTTCAAGAGCGAGCTCCAAAAGCTGGTAGCATCAGGGAAGATTTCTGCCGCCGAAGCGGAGCTTCCGTACCTTGGAGAGCTTCCCTCTGCTGACGAGTCAAGCGCCGAAGAAGATGAGGAAGAAGATGACGACGACGATGACGAGATGACAGACAGCGAATCTCGGCCACGCGGCCGAAAATCTGGAGAGCCAAAAAGACGCGGCCGCCCGCCCAAGGCACTAACACCGATCGAGATTCGCATCAATGAAATCATCAAAAACGTTCGCCAGGTGCAGGGCAGCGACGGCGGGTTCCTAATCCAATCATTTGAAACCCTTCCCGACAAAGAGGAGAACCCCGACTACTACCGTGTCATTTCACATCCCATGTCCCTCGATCAGATTAAGCGCAAATTCAAAAGAAAAAAGTACCGGGCTGTTCAAGACGCCATCCGCGATTTGACCACCATGTTCACCAATGCTACGATCTACAACGAAGAGGGAAGCGAGATTTTCAAGGCTGCCACTATCCTACTCCAGCGTGTCAATCAGTTGGCTAAGGATCAAAGCAACAACGTGTCAAACGCTGTTACGCCCGCCAAAGATATCCATGGCCGCCCGACGATTCCTGAAGCGACGCACAATGGCGTTACATGCAAAATTGGTAGCTGGGTGCATCTTCACAACCCCAATGATCCCGCGAAGCCCATTGTTGGCCAAATTTTTGGTATATCCATTGACAACACCCGGCAAATATGGATCAATGTCTGCTGGTACTACCGGCCTGAGCATACGGTGCACCGCGTCGACAAGCAGTTCTACCTGCACGAAGTGGTCAAGACGGAGCAATTCCACGACCACCGCATTGAAGAAGTCATTGACTCGTGCTTTGTCATGCATATCAGTCTTTTCCCACATGGCCGCCCGCACGGTCTGCCAGCTGACAAGATGATTTACGTGTGCGAGAGTCGGTACAACGAAGACAGACACACTTTTAAACGGATCAAGTCGTGGCACTCGTGCATGCCTGACGATATGCTCGTAAAAGACTACACGATTGACCGGTATCCAGCTGTTAAGCCCATGGCCAAGATTCCTAGTCCAATCAAGCATCTTCTGCGTGAAGACGCCAAGGAAACTGATCCTCTCCCAAAGCCCAGCTGGGGTAACCCGCAGGCACCTCCGATTGTTGGTGCCGTCCACATAAGACCGCGTGGTCCAAATGTAAGTTTCTCTTTTTTCTTCATATCTTGTCAAGTCTTTCTGCGTTATTCTCAATCTTGCTTGCTTCAAGTGACCCGGCTGTTTATCGGCTGAACCCTAACCCCAACTCCTGCTCAAATCCCTGCAGTCTTTGTCGTTTTTTTTTTCGTTTTTTTCCTATTTTTTTCAATCGCGCGTCTTTGTATATATACTTGTGCTTGAATGTGAGAGCAGACTTATTGTACCTACGCTGCCTCAGATTTTAATCTGACCTCACCTTCACTTTTCCTTTGCTTCTTTTCTTACAAACAACTCTTTGCTATTCATGGTTTTTGTATTTTCTCTCTTTTGTTGAACACCCAAAAAAAAGAACTCATCCCATTTCCTTTTTTGTTGCGCCCGCGACGCCCTGGCCTTTGCTTTTTCTCTTGATCTCTAACCATCTGCCTTTGTTTTTTTTTCTTCAGGATTCGCCGCCTCCGCAGCCTGAATCTCATCTCCCGGCACACCAAGCACCTCAACACATTTCTTCTCACGTGCAATATCCAAATCAACCACCGATTCCGCCTCACAGCTACCAACCCAGCCAGATTCCCGCGCCCATTCCGATGGCAAGCCCAAGCCCCGGTCCTGGCCAAAGCCATCCTTACATGATCCCAGCTGGTCAACAGCCTATGCACTACATGCCTCATCAGATGCCTGTTCCTGTGCAACACCCTCATCAGCCTCCCCCGCAACACATGCAGGGTCATTTCCAACCGCCTGTTCAAATGCCGCCGCAAATGGCCCAGATGCCGCGCCAGAGCCCTGTGCCCGTCCCGCCCGTCGCCTTCCAGAGTATGCCTATACAGCAACAACGCGCCATTCACCCTGGTCCCGGTTTTCAGCCCGCGCAGTATGTCCCGCCGCAATTTTCGGCTCCGATACCCACCCAGCCTCAACACTTTGCCGTACAATCGCGTCCCATGCCCGTCGCCGCTACCCCGCCCGTTGTGCACCCCGCACCCATGCCCATGCAGCCTGTGTCAACACAGTCGCGCATTGAAGTGTTCACGCTGGATGATGAAGCCAATGCCAAGATCCCCAAGGAGTTCACTGAGCAATTCCATACCGACTGTCAGGGTCGCATTCTCTTCTTTGCCGCGCCGCCGTTGCCGCGCGCGCACTGCGGAAAATCTCGCCATGCGGCAGCGCTAGGCCACTCGGCGCGTTATCTCGGTGACCGAGAGGGATGGTTGGCTGAACGCGACCGCAAACGCAAGGCTCGCGACGAGGCTAACAAGGAAAAGCAAGAGAAGCTGCGTGCGGAACAAGAGCAAAAGGACAAGGAGGAAACAGAAAAGGTGCTTGAGGCTGCTGTCGAGGGCTTTGGCAAGTGGTGTCATGCCCATATCGCTGAGACAAAGAAGCTGATTGGCGAGGACATTGTGTCGACAAAGCGGGTAAAACAGCAGTAATGAATGTCATCAGATATTCCCTGGCAAACGTCGGGGTCGTCTTGACTTGCGTTTTCTGATGATTGTTTTTTCTATGTTACGGCTTTCTGGGTGGTTTCGTACTAAGTAGTTTTGCCTCTGGCGTGGCCCAGCGCTGCTTTATCATGGTGTTTGGCGCATGTTTTCCGGTTCTCTTCGATTACGTTTAATGTTATTTCCTCACTTTGCATTTTGATACCGACTACTACTAGTCACACATTTGTTTGTTATGTTGTACATACATACAAGTACATACATACAAGTACATACATACAAGTACATACATATGTACTTATACATGCTAAATCGAGTAAAAGTGTTGAATGAATGGCTTCGCTAAATCGCGAATTCAAGCCCGGCCATGTGCACAGACCCTAACCCTTTCTCCATCCATGTATGAGCGTTGATACTTTCACACCCTTTTCAAACGTGTCCACTAAATACCGCTCCCATAGCTCCCCAAAACTTGATCCTGAGTACCATCACTTGCACATGAGCTACAGCAACATTCCTCTTCACACAACCTTGTTTGAGAACAAAGGCATTGCCGTTTTTCAAAGTCAACTAGGACCTTCTGAGTGTCTTTGCCACTTTTTTTTTTT
>CM069897.1:3985357-3996155 GCA_036034705.1 Thielaviopsis punctulata
GTTGTTTTTATTTTTTTTTTTTTTTTTTCCTTCTGTCTTTTTCTCTTTTTTGTTATGATTAAGGTGTCTTGTTTTAGGGTTGATGGAAAAATCGAGCTTTGCTGAGTTGTTTAATGCGTTGCGTATGTTATGTTGTTGTGGTATGTACATGATATACAATACATATGGTACATGATGTACTTGTGTATACGTGGAGGTGGAGACAAGGAGCTACAATCTGTGGGTCCACGATGGTTCGACTAATTTAAGGTTATATAATTACTGGTTGCTAGATTTTGTAGTTGAAACCCGGTTCGTGTCATGGTTGTTGATTTGGATTAGATTGTCAAAAGGACATCCATCCATCGACTATGCTTATATAAATATGTGGCGATTGATGGCCCAAGTACTGCTATGTAGCAAGAATGAGAACGAAATGGCAGTGTTCTTCTGCGGCTAAATAGCCATTCCGAGATCAAGATGTGTGAAGATCGACCTTGGCCACACGTTTTGTCCGTGATGTTTTGTTGAGGCATGAAATACGCGGTGGAAACAAAGTTTTAAGCTTGACCTTGGCTTGCCGGAATCACGCACCAAGGATGATTATCATGAATGAAATAAGGGCTGACAGGGTGCACCAAGGATCTGGTTCATCCACTTATGTACGTATAAGGTTTACCATGCGGATAAATGCATATGAGTTGGAAGAAGGGGAAGAAGCCAATTCTAGAATTGCCGGCGCGAAGAAATTTCAGAGGAATCAATATGGGAAATAAGAGATGGTTTTTGGAGAAGGAATTCAAAGGGGATGGAAAAGAGGAGGAGGGGGAAGAGGAAGAAGAAGAAGAAGAACAGCAGAAGAGAGGAAGGAAATAGAAAATGTCGAGATATTCATATGCGGACGAACCAGTTCCGTAAATCCAAGCCAAACTAGCATCTACAGTTCTGGAGACTAGGAAGCAGCCCATAGAAAGCCAAGTGATCGTCAATGGCTCAGGAGATTGTGGTGCCTTAGCATAAACTCCCAAGATCTCCCGTCTTTTATGAAGTCTGTAACTGGTGGAAAAACTCACATCTTGCTGCCCCCTGGTTTCCGCATCTTAGCCATCAAGTCTCATTTGTTTCTCCTTTTTTGTTCACTCGGGATATTGGATTGGATTGGATATTCTGCAACCTAGCACATACATATATGAAATAAAACTGCCTAAAGCTAAAGTGTGCTACGAGATGAATGGAGGGGGTTCATGCATGGGACAAGGGCCTTTGGCTGAACGGGTCGGGTAAATCGTGAAGCAAGGCTTTGCAGCACATCAAAGGGACCATAGAGATACATATAGCCTGATACGGCTTTGGGACTTTTGCCTTTTTCTTTTGTTTCTCCAAGCAAATCCAAGTCTTGGCTAACTTTGCCTGTCTATCCTCTTCCATTCACTTACTTATCAAGGCATCTACTTGTCTTTATGACTCTCCGTTCCTTTGTTCTTCTCTCTCTCTCATTCATTCATTCATTCATTCTACATCACTTTCGTTTATACACGCTCAACTTACACGTCCATTAACCCTAACCCTCCCTCATCATGCACCTCTCTCTCCCCACCGCCCTCCTCTTGGCCGCTGGAACTGCCGTCGCAGTCCCCACTGAGAACCCCATTGAGCTGTTCAACCGCGCTGCTGCGGGAACTGTGATCACTCAGTGTACCCAGTCGGGTGTGCTTGCGCTGGCATATGACGACGGGCCGTACCAGTACACGTCGGAGCTGGTGGACATTCTGAATAGGGCCGGTGCCAAGGGCACGTTTTTCTGGACTGGCACGCTGTATGGGTGTATCTATGGGCAAAGTGCGGCGGTTCAGAAGGCGTTTGCTAGTGGACACCAGATCGCGTCTCACACATGGTATGTCTGTTTCTTTCTCGGAATACGATCCGCATATCTTGGATCTTGACTTATCTTGAGTTTCAGGAGTTACCATGCATACGGTTGCGCATATTCTCAGATTGCTTTTGGGTCTGAAATAACAAGACAGCAGTATCTCTGCACACATACACTCTTATCTTCTCTCTTCAAGAAAAGATTAACTAGAAATCAGTCACTAACACATAATACAACAGGAGCCATTCTAACCAAATGGCCACCATGTCCGCCGCTCAGGTCAAGGCCGAGATGACCAAGCTCGAGCAAGCCTTTGTCAACCTGATTGGCGTCACTCCGGCCTACATGCGCCCTCCATACCTCAACACTGGCGGCCAGATCCTTCCGGTGCTCAAGGAGCTCGGTTACAGCGTGATTACCGACAGCATCGACAGCAAGGACTGGGCAGGCGCCACCCCCGCACAGAGCGAGAGCTACTTCATGGCTGCCGGCGCGGCAGGAAAGGGCAATATTCCGCTGATGCACGAAACGTACGCGACCACCGTGCGCGTTTTGACGCCGTGGTTGATCAACTGGGCAAAGCAGAACAATCTCAGAATCGTGACGGTTGCAGAGTGTCTGGGTGACCAGAACGGCATGTACAAGCAGAACACTGTTTCCAAGAATGGCGCCAACACTTGTTAAATGCTGCAGTAGTGTGAGAGCTACGCATCTCTCCTAACTCGAGATTCAACATTAGACGTATTGAAATATATACACTTATCATAATAAATGTGCCTTCAATGCACCTATAAACCATGTAGCAAACATTGACTAGGAAGACTAGCTTTATAAGTGGCACAGCTCTAACAAGAACAGTGTTTATCGCTTTAGTGCATTAACTTAAGGTATACTTCTGGCTTTGTTTTCAGTTTCTTCCATACTGCTAGTTACCTTTGGTACATCGCATTGCACTTGCACATACCCATCACTCCGATGCCTCAAACGTCTTCTTTCCACCCAGATAAGTGCTGATCACCTTTGCCTGCAACAGCTTGTTTGCATCCCACTGCATATCGACCACTGCAATGTCTGCCCGAAGTCCCTTTTTCAGACTACCCGTAATCGTTTCATCAAACACACTGTATGCCGTCCCAGCGGTAGCCGCTGTGACCGCCTGAGCAAGCTCCAGCGCAAAGTGCGCATTAACTACCTCCTCGCTCTCAGGCTCACGCGCCGACCGCCGCGTCGTCGCTGTGTACAAGTTCGGCAGTGGAGCCAGCGGCGCTGACGGCGCATCGCTGCCAATAGCCAGCACCGACCCGGCGTCGGCAAACTCGGGATACGCAAACGCTCGCCCGCACCGATGCTCGCCCAGCAGCCGGGGCCACTGCCGCAGAATTGCTGGGTCCGCATGCACCGGATGGATGCTGGCGGTGATTCCCAGGGCGCCCAGGCGCGCTACGTCTTCTGCCGCCGTGAGTTCTAGGTGCTCGATGCGCGGGCGCAGTAGGGCCGGCGCATGGGCGGCTATGGCGTTGACGGCTACGTGCACCGTCTTGTCGCCGATGGCGTGCAGGGCGACTTGTAGGCCGTGGTGGGTGGCCCGGGCAATAGCTGGGCCGAGCATGGCGGCGGACCAGATGGGCTCGCTGGGGTCTTCGCCCGAGGCGTACGGCTCGCGCAGGGCCGCAGTGCACGCATCGATAACGCCGTCGCAGATGAACTTGATGCCAGTGATGCGGCAGTCGGGCGACGAGGTGCGGTTGAACTCGGCCATGAGTGCGGCGGCGCGGTCGACTTCGGCGAGTGTCTCGGCCTCTGTCGGCTTCGGCATGATGATCCAGTAGGCAACCATCCGCACGGGCAGTGCACCGCCACGGCGCCGGCGCAGCTCGAGCACGGCTTCCCAGCCGCCTTCATCCATGGCCATCTCCACCATGCCGGTGTATCCGGCAGCACAGTACGCGTCGACAGCGGCTGTGAGAGCTGCGATTTTGGCGTCCATGGAGGCAACACGAGCAAGGTGCGGCCAGACAATGGTCATGACAGCATTTTCATGCATCATTCCAGAGGGAGTGCCGTCGGCCAGACGGGCAATCTTGCCACCCTTGGGATCCGGCAGGTCCTTGACCTTCATCTCCTCCAGCGCAGCGGCATTGCACCACTGGAAATGCAGGTCTTTGGACTCGATAAAGATCGGGCGAGGATCAACGTCTGCCAGCGCAGCAGCCGTGGCTTTATCTCCAGTCATGTGATGCATCCAGTGGCCCGCCAGGATCCGCGGAACGTCCGGATTGGCAGCAGCATACTCCTTGAGCGTGGCAATAATGTCCTCGAGGTTCTCGCACTTGGCCAGCGAGAGCTTAGTCATGCTCTGGCCCAGTGTCAGCAAATGCATGTGGCCATCGATAAAGCCGGGAAGCACAAGTTTGCCGTTTAAGTCAATGGCAGAGGCAAAGCCAGACTTGTCCGGACCGCCAAGCGCGAGGATCTCGGGGTCGGTCTCGCTGCCGACGTGCAGAATCGTACCCGAGTCCGAATCAAAGGCGATGCATGACTCAAAGTGGTGGTCGGGCTTAACCAGGCCGGATGACTGGAATACACGGGTATTGTAAAGGAGAGTCGTCATGGTTGTATGTATAGATAAGTGGAAATATACAAGGAAGAAATAAAGACAAAGTCAACTTCTCAGAAGCCGGGCGGATGGTGTCTTATTTATGGTATATGACCGAAGTCGCATTTCAATTGCATGCCCAATCCGGAAACCATCCCATTAAACCCACGATCCTTCCAACTCAATTACAATATAACATCTGATAAGCCATTTACATAATACGTGCTCTGTAGTCTTCTACCCAATCATGACAAACGACGCCTGGTGATTCCCACTTTACCATATACATATGTACACATATACTTGGGTGGAGAAGTCGCCCAATTGAGAATTGAGCCACTTGAGCAAATAGCCGTGGCGTTTCTGTGGCGCTACGTACATACCGATGCATACCAGTACAGTGTACATGCATGTACTATGTATGTACGTATACATATGTATGCAGTGCCAAGATGCTGCAAAATACCCAAAGCAAAGTCATATCATGAATTAATCAATTGAAGCTCATAACGCTGCTGGCAAAAAAGTTCGTGCCCTGTATTTATGCAATCACCCTCATCATCCCATTTGAACCCTTCCAAAAATTACTAAAACACACTCTACTCCACCACATGTTACCACCACCCACTAAACACTCTCCAATACTCATAAACCACCACCCACTAAACAATGCTCTCCAGGCCACGGCCATAGCTATGAACATAAGACAGCAGGTCCTTACCCACAAACGGCTGCTGGGACGCCTCCTCCACCACATCGCGCTCCAAGTTTCCTTCGCCGAGCTCCGCCTTTTCTGCTGCCGCCGCTGCTGCCGCCAGTTCCTTGGGTGTCGGGAAAACGATCAGACCATCGCGAATTGTCCATCCGCGCTCACGGGCAAACTGGATAACAGCGCCCTCTGAGTCCATAAAGAGCAGCGACTTGGCCGAGAGAATCGACATGCTGGTGTAGGCCGTCTCGCTGGACGTGGCGATTTCGGACCGGATGAGCTGGGCAAGAATCTAGCAATCGTTAGCATAATGTCTCGATATCTCGACATGAAAAGAAACAGAAAGGGGAAAGGCAGCCTACATTGCTAAACACTTCATACTCCTTGCCTGGCACCCGCTTGTTCTTGAGCGCATTCCACATCATGTCGTAGCGGCCCTCGGTCAGCCATCTCTCCAGTTGAATTGGGTAGCCCAGGTACACATCGTTACTCAAGTGCTGCGCCAGCTGCGCTGTCGACATAATCTCCACCTCTTTACCATCCGCCATCTTCTTGGGAACCGGCGCATTCAGAAGCGGCTCCATCTCGCAGCTAAATGTAGCATAGTCTGACTTGCTCAGCAGCAACAGCAAGTACAAGCCAATCACACAGCGCTGCTGCTTGGCCTCATCGGCCAGAATCCACCGCGGCACGGCCTCGTAGCACATCTTGGCCTGGAACACGTAGATTTCAAACTCAGCAATGTTTTCCGCCCGAATGGCCACCAGCGCGCCTAGCTCGTACACTTCACGGATGGCAGCGACGACGGCTGTGCGTGCCGCATAGTCTGCGGGGCTTTCGGCTTCAGAGCCGTCGGCGCGACGCGTGAGAACGGGAGCGGGAGGCGTCAAGAGGTTGTGCTTGTGCAGGGTGAGCTTGGCTAGCGAGACAGCCTTTCTTGTCTGCTCGGTTTTGATCTTTTCAATGGCCGCAAGGATTTCGGGGTGGACAGTCATGGTGGGCAACTTGTATATTGAGTAACGAAGTATGCTTGGTGTAGAGTAAAGTGACGTTGGATCGGACGGTGTCGAGTTGAGTTAGTGCGTTTGTGTTTATCGGGGCCGACTAGTTGCGATAAACAAAAGACGAAATCAGAGAATCTCGAGCGGAAAATGAAGATGACGAAAAGGAAAATAACAATTGAATGCGCAAGAAGAAGAAAACAGCTAGAAGTGAGTTGAATGTCCCGAGGCTGAAGTTGAGGTATGCCGAAAGTGCTTTACATAAGTACTGACATACAAATGATGGGCGGGGCCTAAGCAAGGCTGATGCAGCTTGCGTAAAAGACCGCTGGCTAAGTTGCTTGCTATCCCAATTGGGAATTCGACCTTGAGCTTCAGCCACCGTGGCTGAAACCCTAGTTTTGTGGTTATAGACCCTAAAGGTAGCTTGATGTACAAACGCTGCGTTCAGGTTAAGGTCGTTCCTACAAACGCTACGTTTACTTTTGCGCTGTCTGCCCTAGTTGAGGTAATGTCGGCGTTGAGTAGCTCAATCCATCAATAGATGCATTTTGTTGTCCATGTTGATTCTTTGTGCCAATTGTGTTATGAGTCCTTGCGTTTCACAGATCCTCCAGACAGCTCTCATCAACTACTTCTCACAATTCGCTTCAATTACATCATCCAATATTGGCATATACTGTACGTGTACGTACAACTACGGAAGTAAACACAGTTTCGGTCAAGCGATAAAAAAGTGTAGTAGGTCAATTTAACAGTCATAACAAACATGAGCAAACGCACTAAATATATACTAATACAAACAAAACAACCAAAGCCAACGCGGCAGAAGATCAGTCAATATCTACCAGATGCTATACAAAAACCCGCCCAAGAGTAACCTCCAGACATCAAGCTACCATTTATCTTGTTCACTTAAGAGATCGTCACATCGCTAATCTCAAATGTCTGAACCGAGTTCTTGGTCAGAGTAGCAGAGAACTTGCTGCCATCCATCATGTTGTTAGTCTTCATGACATACTTGTTTCCGTCATTCGACAGATCTGTCACCCAGGTCGGAACAACTGATCCCGATGCCGGATATCCGGCAAAGTTGGACAGGTCAAAGAAGAAGTTTTGGTTGTCACCCCAGTTCACTGCCACAATGACTAGCTTCTTGTTGGCCACATCGTACGCCGCCACGGCGTTGTCTGTGTTCTCACCCATCGACACAATTACCATGCCGGGACGAATGTGGCGCGAGAACTGCGCCATAGCAAAGTACTTGGTAGTGGGCGAGTTGATGGTCTTGGCGTTGTTGTCGGCATCAATCATACCCCAGCCGCCGCTGTCCAGCACCTGCCAGTACACCCAGCCGGTCGGGTGCAGCCAGCGAAAGTCCAGAATCAGGTTGGACACCAGACTGGTGCCGGTGGCATCGCTATCACCGTACTCGGAATCCCACAGTGCCTTTTTTCCGGCAATCGCCAGCTCATACACACCGGCGCGGTCACCGTTCTGGTACTGGTAGCCATGCACGTTGATGCGGCCCACCAGGGCCTGCGCAGACGGGCCAATCGTGTTCCAGGTCGATACGGCCTGGTCGTACTCGTTCTCGTCGGACGCGGAGATGATTGTTTTGCTGCTGATTGAGCGTGCCTTCATCTTCTCGCTCAGAGCGCTAAGGACTCCCGGCTGCGAAGTGGCGTCAAAGTGGCAGCCTTCCTGGGTGCCGGTCGGGCCCTTCCACCAGTCAGCCACAGGCTCGTTGAACGGCTCAATGGATGCAAAAGTCACGTTCCAGTCCTTGGCGGCCTTTTCGGCAATGGCAGCCAGGTAGTCGGCGTGCTTGTCAAAGTTGGAGTTGGCCAGGTTGTTACCGCCAGTGTTGCCACCAGCCGGGTTGTGGTTTTCCAGCATCCACCACATGGGCGAGTTGCTGAACAGCTCGGCATGAGTGACGCCACGGTCGATGGCCTTGGTCAGCATAGCGCGCTGGTTGGCGTCGGTAGTCCAGTTGAAGCTGTTGGAAGTGATGTCGTTGGAGCTAGGGTCAATCCAGAAGCCATCCATGGCACGGGTGGGGTTCATGTGGGAAGTGAGGTTGATCCTGGCGCCATCGACCTCGTTGTAGCTGCAAGCACCGGCGTTGTACCGGGCAATAGTCAGGCCCAGGCCAGGAAGAGTCTGGCCGTTGAAAGTAGTGTTCTTGGTAGTGAAGAAGATGTCGGCAAGATCATCACGGTCTCCAAAAGTGGCAGCCCACCAGGCTAGGGACGTACCCCAACCCTCCCAAGTGCCATAGGTCAGGGAAGTGTCAACTTTGAGGTTGGTGTCAGCGGCGACCAGCGGAATGCCAGCTGCCAGAACGGCAGAAAGAATACGCATAGACATGTTTGGAGGGGATGTAGTTGTCAAAGTATATGTGTGCAAGTGTATACCATGCAGTGAAACAAAAGCGTGAATAAACTGAAAATAAGTCAACGTGACCAAAGCACGGTATGAAGCAAAGAAAAGGACAAAAAATGAAAGAAAGCAGATATGCACGAAAAGAATGAGATTGATGATCCAAATCAACGAATGAAGAAAAGAAAAAAAGAATGAAAGGCCCCGAGCGGATAGCTAGTCGATGGCGATGGTGGTGAGGAAGAAAAGAAAGGACAAGAGAGATCTATTATCTCTGAGGTGGGACACCTGGTGGTTTTTATACCATTCTTCAGATCTCGATCTCGACTCGGGACTAAGAATTTCACACTTGTTTCTTTTCTCTTCCCTCCCAAAATGATCGATCTGAAAATACTCTGCAAAGCATTACCCTCCCGCTTGTTTGCCTTTTCTGGCTTGTTTTACATGACTTGTTCAATATTGAAACGTCTATCTGTCCAAAAATAACAGGCCGTCACTTTCACCCCTTGTCTGTTGTGTGGAACATGTCCCCTACATATGTACAAGTACATATACGTACACATAGCGGCACTTCCCGGTAGCAGCCTCTTGCTTATTCTTCTTAGATTTTCTTTTAAAAAGGCTTGGCCAAAGCTTATTATAACGGCGATGATTCTGTGACATGCCCCGCCTTCGTTCCATGATTTCGTCCTTCTTTAAGTGTTGGAGATGGTGTAGATTCTTGTAACTCGTCACGACTTGTCTATCATATGCACTTGTACATACATGTATGCTTCATCCTTCCATCTCACTACTCGCACCCCGTTTTGCTTTTGATTTGGCCGTGGTCTGTGCGCTCGGCTGTCCTTGATTCTACATAGTACCATACGTACATATACATACCAGACAGCGCTCACAACTAAGTCAATTGATTTCGGGTATGTATATACACACTTACTTGTGTACTATATATACAAAATATGGTTCAGATACTTTAGTCGGATGATTTTGCCATCCGGGCCAATCGGCTGTATATAGGAGTACTCCTTTTCAATGGTACTTTCTTTGTGACGCAGATCTTTATGCACTCGTATTTTCCCCATATGCATCTAGTGAATCCTACTTGTACTTTGTTTGATATTCTGGAGAAACCTCTATTTTTGTGTTGCTGTGCTTGGCCTGGGGTCTAATCTGTCTCTGCCTATGGGTTTCTAGAAGTAGTTGGGTCGATATGAACAATAGCCGATATCTCGATAAAGCAAACCTGCGTTCTGTACATCATATTAAACAAGTTCAATCTATATATACGGTCACCCATTTAGAATTTTTGTCCAACCTACTTCTGAAACAGGGACAGCCTAAATACGGCAACCTTGATCACTTGATGTTAGTAAAAGTACATATGGATGTACATACTAACATACTACTACATACCAAGCTCAGATCAACATGTGGCTTCGCTGCGAAACTACGTGTTTTGGTGGTGTGATATAACAAGTCCAGTTTGTAAACGGCATTTCACAGTCCAAACCTGATATACAAATACAAGTAATATGTGTAATTGTATATACTTGTACCATACATATGCGTATGTATATGTACTTGTATGCAAAATGCAAATGTATGTATTTCTGTATGTATGTGTTCGCAATCTTCGATCTTCGTGCTCTTACGTCACAGCTTCATATCCCCCTGTACAACCCTAGAATATGCCCGGCATTCTGGCCCCGAATCTGTATTTTCATGAAGAAAATAACCACAATCTCCAATCCTACTTCCGATCTACATCCTGCTTTACTTGTACGATACAAACCTCATTGAAAAGCCTTGATATCGACACAAATACTCCGAATATATTCTCGTATACAAATAAAAGGCGAATACTTTGCAGCACGAGACATGGATTATTCAACGAAAATATGGTACTCTATCATTGATAACCAGGGCTCTTTCTAGAAACAGGAATAAGCTACATGAGCGATAGTATTATTCATAAATATTCAGGTGATATATTACATAAAACTCGGCGAAAATCTTTACAAGTAGTATCTTTTGATTATCCTGTCTACGCGTAGCAGAACTGAGTTGAAGTCTTTACTATCCTGTCTGCTCGTAGCCTTATGCTACATACGACAGCTTTTCTACCTAAAACTAAAAAGCAAACAGAGTACTCCGAAACCCCATCACAAAACCATGCATACGTTCCCATCCAACAAAGTATAATGACACCATGACGTGCCCAGCAAACAAAGGCTGTCCTTCATCGACGTAGAAAGAGA
>CM069897.1:3997576-4016211 GCA_036034705.1 Thielaviopsis punctulata
GTGTACTGAGTTGGGCCGTGCGTCTGCAGGCGGACTATGCCTGATCCTTTGATTGTTGCCCAGTCCCCGCCGGTCATGATGGCCTCGTTCACGGTTCTCCGGAGCGAGTGGAAACGGTCAGGGGCGTTAAAGACGTGTCTTGTGGCACCACTGTCCAGGATGGTCAACCGAGCCATGCGGTCCTCACGGGCCCTTTCCGTTCCAAATTTCTCTAGAGAGGCGAGGGCTCTAGCGGTCGGGTCTATTTCAAAAGTGTGGTGGGTCAGTATCGCCGCGTTAAAGACCGTCATTACCGTTTCGAAATCAGTCTCTGTGGCGGCGTCAATCATAGCACCCCTTGTTGGCTGGTCTGTGATAAGTGCAACTGGAGAAGAGGGATCAACTATTTGTAGGATGGGCTTAGTCGCTGGGAGAAGTGGAGTGGTGGCGGGAGGGGTGTCTCCTCGGCTGGATTGCCAAAAGCCGGAGGGTGACTCCTCCTCTGCACTGTCATCGGAGCTGGAGTTGAGGAAGTCCGGGTCTGAGTCGCGTTCTGGTTCTAGGGGTGGCTCTGGGCACACGAGCGCGAATTCGCGTCCCTTACCGGCTTCCTAGACCAGAGCAATCAAGTCGGCAGGGTCGGCTGCGGGGCCGGCCATGTAATTGTGTCCGGGAGTGAGGGTGACTCCTCTGGTTGGTTGGATGTCATGGAATGCCTCCCGGTTGGCCTTCAGTTTGCGGACAAGGCGGTTCAGTCTGCTGTTGGGGTCCGTCAGTCTGGCGGAGATGGCGCGCATGCGGTCAGGCCGTCCGGTCCATCCCTGGGGGCGCCTGGAGCGCATGATGTAGGCGCAGTCAGAGGTGCGGTGACGTCCGCCACATGCCACACAGCGCCCCCTCATGGCCGTCGTGTTGTCGACAGGGTAGTCGTTACGCTTCCGTTTGCGGTTTCCCTGTTGGTCCATGGTTCCCATGACGATGTTGGTGCCGGCTGCGGTGTGCCTAGAGGTTTCGATGAACATTTCCAGATTTTCGGCCACTTCAGCAAATGATAGGCTGTTGTCACGAATCCCATTTGTCCACTGAGTGGTGACGGAGTTGAGCCAGTTGGGCAGCACATGTGAGATCTTTTCCGCAAATTCGTACCACCAGGTTCTAGTGGTCATGGCCTCCGGCACCTGGTGGAGGCGGGCCTCGTCCATGGCCACTCGCCATTCAGTAATCCAGGGCATGAAATCATCCGGCGGGGGAGCTTGGGCCAGTCTGTTCATAGCCGCGTGGAAGTTCTGGGCATCGGCGTTGCGCAGTACCGTGGCGTCAACATTCATGATGCTGATGAGGGTGTCGTACCAGATGTGGAGGTTGTCGTCATCACAGGCGGTGGAGGCAGACACGCAGCGGCTGATCATGGCTGCAGAGAGGTTGTCCTCCAGCCACTTGCGGACGTGCTGCTGTCCCTCCGACTGCAGTTTCCAGGCCCCGAGTTTCTCAGCGTACATCTCACGGGCATCTGCGATGGCCTCGCGTCTGCGGTTAGCAGCTGAATAAGTGCGGTCCGGCGTGGTACGGGTGTTGGGACGGTTTTCATCGTCCAAGTAGTAGTCATCGATGTTGAAGTCGGCCGTATCAACAATCCGAGGCATTGGGGTCCATGGGATGCGCGGAGCCTCGGCGGTGTGCGGGCGGATGTGCTCCCAGATTCCGTGGGAGCGCGCCTTGGCCCGCAGGGTGGCGTTGAACTTGCGCCAGTCGTTGATCGTTTCGAGGAGAGACATGGTGATTTCTTAGTTGGTTCGAATTCGATATAGTATGAGACTCTTAATTGTCGGATGTAATGGTCCTTTTTGGTTATTCAATTTATCCTTGTATTCTCTAACTCTTGTTTTGTTTACACCCATTCTCCTCCACCTAACGATATTTCCACCCAGGGCCCACTTTACAGTGCGCATTGCTACCATCTCAACGCCTCTCCCGTTTAGGAAGGTCCGACACCATTATGTATCTCAAGGAAACTTCACACGTTTCTGTGAGTGTTAGTTGCGGAAAGGAAAAACCCAAGAACCAGTCTTGAATCCCGCATCCAGCCGCAACAGCCCTCCAAAAAAACGTCCAGCAGCCATTTTGTGATCACAAATGGATTTCTGGGAGAAGACACTACTTGCACCACCAAAGACCACTGACTCGTAGAACTTAGTTCTTGGACGTGTTCCCCTTGCAGATGGGGCAAGGGCCAGCATGCTTAGCCGCATGTCTGGTAGTGGGCCATGTGGACTCAGGGCAGTAGACATCCGTTTTCTTAAAAATCTCGCACACGTCGGAAAAGAGCTTTGTGGAGACACTTTGGCACTTGGGAGTCTTGGGGCAGTTGTCCCAGGTGAAAACGGTAGTTCTGATGAAACACATGGTGGGCTAGCTGATGGAAGTCTTGAGAAAGAATAGGAAAAAGTACGTGAGGAAAGTTATTTTTGCAGATTTTCAGGCATGAGAGATGAGCAAATGAGATGAAGATGGGAGTAGATCAGAGTGATAAGAGTTTTGATCGAGGACGGGTGAGTCAGGTGTGGAAGAGTGGCTTGGAGAGAAACGAACAAGAGAATGACTTGAGGTGAGAAACGCGGAATATTTATCCTTTAATTTTGGTACATCGCCGGTGGCTGCAATATCGTCAGTTCTTTGATCTTCGATGTACTATTTTCGATGATAAAGAAACGGAGACGTTTATATCAAGGTTCAAAGTTCTTCTTTGAAAAACAAGCCTGCAGGTGATATCACTGTCTCTTTGTACAGGCCCGCTTAGTAAACTAAGCTTTATCTGTTCAATGGCACAGATCATTCTGCGTTTGTATTCTACTCAGAATAAGTTTCTAATAGATAGTTCGTTGAAACATGTATCTTCGTTTGGGGTTGAGCGTTGTCTATAACCAACAAATGTCGTCAGAACTTAGGGTTCACCGTGCGACCTGGGTTACCTTTGTGCGACAACGGCCCCCACCGAATTTGCGACTTGAAACAGATATTGCTTTAATCGCCTTTCTTTTAAAGTTATGTATGGGTATAGTAGAACCAAGTGTAAAGTTCCCATTGATCTTCTTAGTCAACACTATGTTCATCTTGATTTCATTATGTATGTAGGTCCCTTTTCTTTTTCTCACTCTGTTTCATCATGAGAAATGTTATTTAGGTGGCTTTTTGATATTACAGACCTTGAGATGAGGAAATTTCAAAGAAAAAAAGAACAAGTTACGCAGTTCTTTGTGTCCGGGCTAACGTACAGCAAAAACAGGCAATGAAGAGTATTCAAAGCGGCATACCGGAGAATATTTCTTTTATATCGATCTTGACGTTAAAAAATATGTGCTTATATCAATTTAGCTGCTGTCAGAATATATTGAGAAACGAAGATATAAAGGAAAGGGAGGAAAGAAAGGAAAGAGACGAATACAAAAGTACAAGACAGTTTTTTTTTTTTTTTGTTTTTGAATCTACACCGACTTGTTAGTCTTGCGGTGGATCGTGATTTCAATATCATGTCTTAACAGTATTATAGAGTTAGCAAAATGTGCGTTTGTCTGCTTGTTTCAATGTTGCTACTCTATTAACTAAAAAACTTCATTGCGGGCTCACCGATGGGGGGCCAGAAGATGATGAAATCTTTGGAATAAAGAGATCCGATAAAGAAACTATGAGCAAGGACTTCTGTACATTATAAGATGCAAAGCATGTTAGTGAACATGAGGTCCTATCGGCAAATATATATGAGAAATTTCCCCCCATGGTGACGACGATTGAACAATAAATGTGAAAGAAGAGAAACGATTGTTCCATATTGTCGACTTACACAGATGTAGGGATATGAGAGCGGCTCGGTAGATGAGAATGAGATGTAAGGGCCAGAATAAGCCAGTGCACATCCGTATTTCTATTTTGCTCCCTTAGTTAGTAATTCAAATCAAAAAGTGGTGGCTGTTGCGCTTCCCAAAGACCTCGCTGGCACCTACACATAAGCTTATGTCTCGTCTTTACCACATAAGCTTAGCACAGCGATTAATTACACCACTTGAGGTTTTCTAGTATCTTGTTTCTGACAACTCTGCATGATTGTCTCGCTGGTGCTTTTAGCCTGGTTTCACAATTCCTAACATATGGTGCCTCAAATTTGCTCGTATATAATATCTGTCTCTCTCTTATTTCTGGCTACTCATGCACGTGGAAAACGATTCTATCGTGATCCCGTGAGTTGAAAGCCAAAGCGAAGACGTGCTCACAGGGCTGGGCCGGGGGGAAGTTCTGAGTGCATCTCCGCCACAACTTGACTCTAAGGTAAATTGCGAGGGAGGTACCTACAATTCATTGTACTATATGCATGCTTGCAAGAGATGCTACGTTCAAAATCAGATGGCTTCAGAGTCAGATGGTGTTCAATCTGGCTGTTAAACTGCGACACACACATGCAGTGGCTCTACTATCCATCTGCATCTGCGCATATATAAATTGTTGTGCCTCTCCCGCTCTGTCCACATACAAGGTCTTGTCGCTTTACCATTACATCTCATATTTCTTATTTCCAGTCCTTCAAAATGCAGCTCTCGGGTCCAATCGTCATTTCGCTTGTATCTCTTGCCTCCGCCGCCTCTCTTAATCCTCACATCCCCCAATCGAGAGACGTGTCTACCTATGGCTACCCTGGCACTTGCTCTTCCTCATGTGACATCATCTTTGACCAACTCAACGGCTGTGAGGCGGTAGATTCGGATGATGACAGCTGCCATTGCTATATCCCGTCGGAGAACTCATTGACGGCTCTGGCGTGTGAGAGCTGCATTTCAGGCGCCATGAATGGCACTTCTCTTAGCTTTGGTGATGCTCTAGACGGTGAGTACTTTTCCTTTAGTGCCAGACACGAAAGGTTATGCTAATAGACCAGATATTCAAAACGTCCTGGAAGTCTGTGCTTTTGGCAAAGCTTCGCCCTCTTCCACTGCCGGCTCCATCTCTACGCCAAGTACCAAGCCAGCACCGCCTAGAACTAACGGCTCTGTAAGTACTGGTATCCTCTCATATCCTGACACATAAATATTAATGCAGTCTAGAGCTCGTCACCTTCTCCGACCGCTGGTATCGTGACAGCCGGTCAAAGTGGCATGTCTGTACCGGCATGGACCCTGATCGGCGCTGTTTCCGCCGTGGCTGCTTTCTTCATCTAAATTGCTCCAAAAGCCTTCATACTCTGATTATAGTCACATTAATTTGTAATAAAGTATCTTTAACATTTTCATCTGGAATTTAGCCCTTAGAGTTAGGGTTAAATGTCCCTTCGTGTCACCAATTTGTCTGCTGGATCGTTTGTACATTCATAAGTAGCTTCATTTCTAGTATCAGGCTTCATGAGGTTGTACCTGTAGATAAAAATAAAGTGCAGTTTGGTGATAAGCATATGATTTCTTTTTAAAACAATATACATGTATATAATTTACGCAAACGATTCAAACAGTCTCTGTGTCACAGGCCCTTGATCCGTATCTCTTCCAGCTTCAACGATTTCATCTGCGCTTTTTGGGTTATTCAGGAGAGAAAACGATGCCTCATTTGATTTCTCAGACTACACAGATTCCTGTTCTTTACAAAATCCATAGATGCTGAGTGGCGATGACAGCACCCAGAAGCATCAAAATGTCCTACCCGTTAGGCGAGGAGCCGAGCTCTCCGCTTGTTGCCAAGGTTGAGCGCATGCGCCGACGCGCTGCCGAGAAAGCTGCTCGAGATTTAGCACTGCCATTTAGCGGACTGACAGTCAGTTCAGATAGCAGCAAATTGAATGACGGCGAGAGCGAGGAAGAGTATGTCAATGATTATGTGCAATGGTTCGTTCCATGCTGCAACAAACGACATGACCGACTCACGACTGAGAACCTCTGGAAGCATCTTGTAGACTCGCCCAGGCATGCGCAGATGGATGGGAAAGAAGCATCTCGGCTTGTAACTCAGATGGCTCAACTGGGCAAGGAGCCATGGGTGAGTCACCTTTTGTTCCTATTTTCCCGTCCTGAAGTTATCAGGAGCCGATTTCGTCGGCTCGTTGTTTGTATTTGAGGAATAATCCTTGACGTATCTAACTCTGGAACACCATGCTCTAGAACATGCAATATTGCCGTATGCCTTGGGACGAAGTTCACGCACAGGTACTGCATATTCTCGGGATGAGTCGCCTGCACAACTGCGTGGACGGCGGAAACATGCCGACATCCCTGATAAGGCGGGGTAGAAAGACCAGAAACAAGAGGAGCTTTAGGAGCGGTCGCGAGTGTCTATGAGGTACGGCATAGGTCCTTCTCCCTTGATAAATAGACTGTGGTCGTAGTCAGGCCGGGCTTTCATCCTAGGCAGTGTGTGATTTGTGCAGTTCTAGTCTGACGAGCTTGTGGTCCTCGAGTCGTCACATATGTAGCCGGGTTCGTCCACAAAGCTTCTGTCTTTGCTTTCTCTTTCTCTCTCTCTTTTGCTTCTTCTTCAAGCAAGCTTCGGCACTTTGGCAAAAGCATTGTAAAAAGAAAATGTTCAGCCCTGCCAAGTCCGTTGCATCCACTGCTACCACTACTTCCACCACTACTTTCACCAGTTTTGAATCTGAAGACCCTGATCCGCCAACATGTCGCTGCGGATGCTCTTTCCGAACCTTTACGGCCCTCGACGCACACCAGAGTTGGGCTCTATACTATGAGCGCTATGTCACGCGGGCCTTTCCGAATCTCTTTGGCCCGGACCGTCTGACACTGTGGGATGTGATCCCGCTCATGGCAATTGATGTGGCAGTGCACTTGTTTCCTGAATTGCTGACAATGGCCCTGCCGCCAACTCCGGAGACGTTACCGGCACATGATGCGTTTTCCATGCACGGCGAGAGAGCAAAGATTCATGGCGGGATGTTCTCGGTGCCGGGAGAGTTTCCCATACAAATGGGGAATATGATGGGGGTGAGGTTCTCACAGGGGGACATGGAGTTATCCGGGTATGGAGAGGTTGTTCGAAAGGGGAGAGAGCCTTTGGTGTGCGAGGAGGCGCTGGAGCTGGAGCATCCTCCCGCGAGAGCGTCTTCTGAGAAGGCTTGGAGAGTTTCTCCCGAGAGATCTTTGTCGGTTTCTCCTATCAAAGTCTCACAGTTGAAGGGTTTTCTCGAGAGAACCTCACCGCCAAGATATTCACCTGGGAGAGACACCAAGACTACAAAAGCTTCAACTACTACAACTACAACTAATTTCAGCAAAATCAGTAAAACACACAGTCGAGACGCCAGCTGGCACAGTCCTACAGTCGGTCAGCGAAAAACGGCCTCAGAGCGCAAGACGACAACAGAAGTTTCCAACGACAGAGTTCTTCAGTATGCAGGCCATTCCAGTGAGTGGAAGAAAGGCCAGTCGAATACAAACAGTCGGCAGAGTACGCCTGTTGAGTTGCGCAGATCAGGTGGAGATCTGAATATGGCAGAGAGGGTGGCGAGAAAGACAGGGGAGCAGAAGAGAGGGAGAGATGGGCGTAAGAAAGGAGGTGAGAGTCTGGAGAGCTTGAAGAATAGGAGCCAGAGTTTGAACAGGTCCAGTCAGAGTCTCAAGAGCTCGATTTCCAACAGTCCAAGAAGCAAAAAGGAAAATAGTCCCTGTGGAGGGAAAGAAAACAACATTGAATATACAAGCTACAACAACTCCCTGCCCACCACCATCCAACGCATAAAAGACCGCGCATCTCGGAAATACGCTTCTGCACGACTGGAAACCCCGCCGTGGCGCGCAGTCAGCTATGCAAACGTAAAATCCGGTGGCGCATCTTTTCTCGAGCAACAGGACAACAAAAGCAACGCCAAGGTTAGCAAGCGGCCGAATCGACGGCCAGGGCGGCCCAAACACAGAGAGGCGGCAGAAAAGGTAAGCGAGACTTGGTGGAGGCGCTGAAATCTTGAGGGGGTTTTGTTTGTTTGAGAGCTGGTTAATACACGTTAGTTAGTTGGTTTTGAAAAAAGGACGTCAGTATAAATATGCCAAGTTTGTATTGTATGTACATAGTAACTTGTCTTTGTTGGTGAGTGAGGAAGAAAGTCTGCCTTGTTTGTGAAACAAGCTGCCTCCATCAGAATCACACCCTGTTCCAACACTCAGCATACAGCCCTGCCGCAGCCCAACCCAGTTAACCACCAACTTCTGTTTGAAGGGACAGGGGCAATATCAAGAATTAAACTACATACATTTTTTACGTCAACTGTATGACTGAAATAGCGGCTGTTGGTTTCTGCACGCAACAACTCGGGATTGTGCGCTCGCAATGTATGATTAAAGTACTACACGTGTACAGTTTCTACCTGTCATGCAAGAGGCTTCTGAATGTGGGGTCCAACGGGAAGCTTAAGGTATACATAGTTAGGCTGCAAAAACATAATTAATCTGTGTGTTTGTGTTTTTCATATGTGCATAAGAATTAGATGTTTTCCGTTTGCGAACTTGGCCAGCTTCTATTTTATCTTCATCCTCAAATACCTCCTCTTTTCTTCTGCTTCTTTGTTTTTCCTTTCTCTTCTCAACTCCATTCACGAACAACAGAAAACCACTGGAAATGGCCGTCACTTGCTCTTGTGGCAAATTTTTTGCCGCTATAGCATACATGAACCAGCACCTTCAAGATAAACCCCACAACCAATTCCCGTGCTCTTGTGGAAAAGTCTTTACGTCGGATAAGGCTCTCGAATCTCACTACAAAAGCGCCGATATCCACAAGCAAAAGTTTCGGTGTTCCTGTGGCAAAGAGTTCCACTCGAAAGATGCCCTGTCTACACACGTTGCCAATGCTGGCATACACAAAGGGAAAAATCTCAAGTGCTCGTGCGGGAGTCAGTTGTCTAATTTGAATGATCTGACAATTCACTACACCAAGAGCCTCAAACATTCTGGCGACATATCGTACCAGGGATGCTTCACCTGCTCATGCAGCAAAAGCTTTGGGAGTTTTGAAGCTCTTCTTGCTCACTATAAATCGGCAAAAGCCCATTATACTGAGCTCTCGTCAACCACCGTTCAGACTCAAGGTCTCCAGGTGCCTTCTCTTACTGGCACATCCAATGTACGGACTACGACCCTTGCTGTATCATCTACTGTCATGTCTACAGCCGCTCCCACCGACAGCTCAGTCACCTGCTCATGCGGCTCTGTGTTTGGCAGTACTGAAGCCATGAACCAACACCAGCAGACTGCTTCACACCAAAAGAAGCCCGATAAAGTCTCACAGAGCCCCGCAACAGAGACAAAAAGTTCTCAAGCACTCGTCTGCTTGCATAGCTGCTCATGTGGATCACTCTTTACCACCCTCGAAAGCATGGCCATGCACCGCAGCACCTCTCATTTCCACATCAAGGACCATAACGTCTCTGATATTCAGGCAAAGGACCAGGAAGTTGAGACCTCCAATGCCACGCTCACTGGTGGCGAAAAGCTTAGTACGATTGAAACAATGAAGGAACATCTGCGTATAGCACCGCCTCCCCGAAAGAAAAACAAGCGCAATCTGGCGTTCAGGCGTGCATTTATGGCGGCGCTGGGGAAGAAGCCGAGCTGCTGTGGCAGGGTATTCTCAAGTTTTGAGAACATGGGCCAGCATATTGAAATGAGCGCGGAGCATCAGCTCGCGAAGGACCAGATACGGTGTGAATGTGGAAGGGTGTTTCCCCATTCAGGCTATGTGACTTGGCACTTGCTTAACGACGGCGAAAAACATCCCGATCCAGTCTGTACGTGACCATTTGTTCCTTCACAGGAGGGTTACTCTATACTAACTCATCACAGTATGCATTTGTCAGAGGATGTTTATGAAGCCCAAGCATCTTGCTGCTCACATCCGCGATTCTCCCATCCATGTCAAAGACGTCCCCGAAGACGTTTTCCTAAAATCTATCTCGTCCACGCACCAGAATGTTACGAAGTTGCCGCTTGATCTTCGCAAACGAGTAGTAAGATACTTTCTGCCCTTACTCTTGTCCTTTTTGTCCTCCCATGCTAACCACATATTCCGCTGTTAGATCCAGGAACTCTTCTTCAGCGATGAATCTGACTCCGAAGGTGAAGAAGATGGCTTTTCGGTCTACGATGACGACGATTCTTCTGAAATCGAGTATGATTTTATGTTCGGCCACACTGACCAGGGGCTGGACTGGAGTATCTGTGACAAGGACTGTGGGTGGTGTGGAAACTGTATGAATCTGCTGAAGGATGCTGAGAGCGATCTATGACGTGTAAGGCGGCGACGCCCGATAACACATTTTTGATAGTTGTTAGGTCTTGTTACGTTATTTCTTGCTATGTATGTATGTATCTAGTTTTCTCTTTTTTTTTTATATATCATTTAAATCGCGTTTCGTTATCACAACACAAGCTCTTACTACGAGTATGTGATAAAAGCTCGTAAACAATCTTGATCCTTGCAAAATCGAGAAATATCGGTGCCTATATAAATGTGGGGCCGGGCTTGTAACCTTGAAGTTGGGCCCTTGTATTCCTTGCGTTGCAAACAAGCTTTCTCTTTTCCGCCAAGATATCAATCGGGTGAGCTGGGTAGCTTGGGGAAGCACCCAAGAGCTCAGAGCTTTGTTTTGGGGCTCTGAACAGTGTGTTTGACACCCACAAAAGCATCCAAACCTCGACTCTGTACCTACCGTTGTTGTCATTTCAACCCTAGGGTTCATTTCCCCATATGGACATAATCCCTGTCCCTGGGCTTACACAACAAGTTCAGTAGCATTGTCATCTATGTAACTTGGTGTACATACATACAATATCAAAGCTTATGAACGGAGTGTAGAAATCGGCAGGCCCAATTTCTTTCATTTTATTGTTTTTAAACTCGCGCAATTCGGCTGCCTAGACTGAAAAATACCAACGCCAGTCTTGTTTAGGAAGGTGAAACAGACTCTCATGTAGACCCTGCGCTTTGAAGCGATCTCGAGTAGCCTGTTCATTAGCCTTTTTTTGTTTTTTTCGTTCTAGGAACTTTCTGATAGCAGACACACTACCGATTTTATTCAGGAGCCTACAAGTAGTTTAAAAGTTAGCAAAATCGCAATGATTCCCAACTTTACAAAGTCTATATGAACCCCTATTCTTCCAACCATGTTCCCATAAACTGCTCTGTTCAAACCACCAAGCCGCCCTGGATAGCCTTTCGCACCTCTTCTTTGTATCACTCATGCAACTAATATCTTCTATAACCTACAACTAACCTCACTCATCGACCCTCACACTTCTCAGTCCTCCAATGGACTTCTCCGGCTGTCCTAGCGACCGCTCGTTCGGCCCACACGTGCGAGGATGTCGAGACGGTTTCGATTTTACGTTCCGCTTTGAGCAGAGTATGTTGTCACTCCTACCCAGCGCTGTGTTTGTTGCTTGTGCTTCACTGCGCCTGGCTCAGATCTATCGGCGGAAGGAGTTTGTGGCAGGTGCGTGGTTTAGATATATCAAAACGGTAAGAACGAACCCTCCCCCGTTGGCTCCACCTGCCGTTTGAACATCGCTGTTCTCCTGCAAAAGGCTAATCTGGGGTGTGAAAACTCTTCTGTTTTTCCTTGCATAGACTGTTGCTTCTATCTACGCCGTCTTTTGTTTGTCACTGTTTGCTTTGAGTGCCAAGAATTCTCGACATGGAAAACTCTTGGTCGCCAGTTCCGCTATGGCATTTATCGCCGCTGTCACAGTTAGTGTGACTTCCTTTATCGAACACTCTCGATCTGCCCGTCCGTCAGTGCTTCTCAATATCTTCCTCGCGATCACGCTTCTCTTCGATATCGCCATAACCCGAACGCTGTGGCTCATTGCCAATAACTCGATCGAGCACAGTTTTGTGTCGATATACACAACGGCTATAGCCCTCAAGGCGTTGTTGCTCGTGCTCGAGTCCCGCCAGAAGACTGCCTGGATTGTGTGGCAAGATGCTGAGGTCCACAGCCCGGAGGAGACAACTGGGCTGTACGGCTTGAGCTCCTTCTTTTGGCTGAATTCATTGTTTTTACGAGGCTTTAAAAAGGTGCTGCAAATCGACGACTTGTTTGTTCTGAGCCCCGATATGACTACGGCTCACATCCAGCCCCAGCTTTCTGAAAAGGTCGCCAAGCGCCCCGTGGGCAAGGGCAATCATGCCCTGCTCAAGAATCTCTTCTCCACGCTTCGTTTCCAGATGCTCACTCCAATCATTCCCCGTCTGATCCTCGTGGCTCTGAATCTTTGCCAGCCTTTTATCATCGAAGCTCTCTTGACGAATCTGACGCTGCCAAAATCCAAGCCCGCCGATAATAACGCTTACGGACTGATTGGCGCTACTTTCCTCGTGTATACTATGATTGCAGTCACCACCGCCTTGTACAAGTACTACCAGCAACGCGCTGTAACCATGACCCGCACGGCTCTGGCATCTGCCATCTACCTCAAGACTACTACCACCACAATCGCCGTAACAGCTGATGCGGCGTCTCTGACACTGATGAGCACCGACACAGAACGCATCTGCTTCACGCTCAACGAAATCCATGAGTTGTGGGCAAACGTCATCCAGATCGGCATTGCCTGCTACCTTTTGTACCGCAAGCTGGGTTTATCTTTTATTGCGCCGCTAATTGTGGTGGCGTTTTGTGTGGGTTTAAGCACTGTTGTCTCAAGGCTTATTCGCCCCCGCCAAGTTGCCTGGATGAAGGCTATTCAAACCCGTGTAGCGCAGACATCAAGCGTCATTGCCTCCATGAAGCATCTCAAGATCAGCGGCTTGGCGGAGCCTGTCGAGAAAGCAATTCATCAGCTTCGGGTAGACGAACTGCTTACGGGCAGCAAGATGCGTTGGATCATCATGGGGTCTGTTGGTTTGAGCTTCCTACCACAAACCTTGGGCAACGTGCTTACTTTTGTCTTTCTCGGGCACTCAATCAACGTTACTACGCTTTACACAAGTGTCTCGTACCTGTCTCTGCTCACTGAACCTCTTTCTCATGTGATTCAGCTGTTTCCTTCGATTCTAGCATCACTTGCGTGTGTTCGTCGTATCCAGGAGTATCTTGAGATGGAAACGCGCAATGACTACAGAGCCTTTGAGCAGAGTGAAAAATCAAGTGAAAGTTCCCCGGCTATTACGCTGAATTCTGCCAGCTTTGGTTGGTCCGGTGATTCCATGGCTCTTAAAGATCTCAACATCAAATTCCCCCGCCACTCCCTGACCATGGTGATTGGCCCTGTGGCTTGTGGAAAGTCTACGCTCTGCAAAGCTCTTTTGGGTGAAATTCCCCATGTTTCCGGGTCTGTCGTTTTCAGCCAAGAACACGACTCTATTGCATACGCCGATCAAATTCCTTTTCTTCTCAACGCCACCATTCGTGAAAACATTGTCGGCTTTTCTCGCTTTGATCCCCAGCGCTACGCCGACGTCATTCATGCTACCATGCTGGAAGTTGACTTGGCTCTTCTGGATGAGCGTGACAAGACCAAGGTTGGCAGTAACGGAATTGGCCTCAGTGGTGGCCAGAAGCAGCGTGTAGCTCTTGCCCGGGCTTTGTACCAGGAGACTGACTTGCTGATTCTGGATGATATCCTGAGCAGTCTGGATGCGGCAACGGCCGAGGGAGTATTCAAAAGACTATTTGGTCGGTCAGGATTGTTGAGAAGACGCCAGTCTACTGTGATTCTCTGCACTCATGCTGTCAGTCGCATCGCTACTGCAGACCATGTCGTTGCTCTAAGCACACAAGGTACCGTAATTGATCAAGGGACTTGGCCAGAATTAGAGCAGCGTGGTTTATATGTCAGCGAAGTCCCCGTGATCAAAGCCAGCAACTCTGACTCTGAGATTGACTTTCCCATGCCCTCTTTTATTGAGGAAAACTCATCTATCGAGGCTAAGGACGACTCTGAACCCAACAAATATCGTCTCGCTGGTGATCGCAACGTCTTCCTTCACTATATCCGCACAATCAACACACTCACTCTTGTTTCATTTCTATTCTGCGGCTTGTACGCTGGTTTCTCTCTCAACTTTCCCACAATCTGGCTAAAATACTGGTCCGACGACATGCAGCGCGAGCACAAACACCACACAACTTCGTACTGGGTCGGCATCTACGCATTTTTCCAAATGACGTCTGTCATTGCCATTGTTTGTGACGCGTCTTTGGGAATGATTGCAATTGTTCGTCTTTCGGGCGCCAATCTTCACAAGTCCACTCTCCGTGCTGTTTTTGCTGCGCCTCTGAGATTCTACAGCACCACAGACGTGGGCAAGGTGACCAACTTGTTCTCGCAAGATATGACGCTGTTGGATACCGAGCTACCGCAGTCCCTACTAAATATGTTGATTGAGTTTTGGCTGACTCTAGGTGCGGCTGCTGTCATTGCAAGCTCTTCTGGCTATGTGGCAATTTCTTATCCCTTCATCTGTGTTCTTTTGTACTTGATCCAGCGGTTCTATCTGCGCACATCGCGACAGCTGAGATTATTGGACTTGGAAGCCAAAAGCCCTCTTTAGTAAGTTTACTTTTTGTTTCATTATAGACTACCCATTGCTGACTTAGAAGCTCCCATTTTATGGATACCATGAATGGCCTCGTCACCATCCGTGCCTTCAACTGGGTCCCCGACTCCTGCGCCCAAAACCGCCTTCTCCTCGATACTTCTCAACGCCCTGCCTATCTTCTCCGAATGATCCAGCACTGGCTCGAATTCACTCTCAATCTTGTCGTTGCTGTGATTGCCACTCTTGTTGTCGTTCTCTCCACACAGATGCGCTCTAACGCCGGTTTCACGGGCGCTAGCATGGTTTCGATTATGAACTTTGGCACGATGCTGGCACAGATGGTGCAGATGTACACGCTTTTGGAAACATCAATTGGTGCCGTGAGTAGGCTCAAGACGTTTTCTGAAAAGACTGAGAAGGAGGATCAGCCGGAGGAGATTGAAAAGCCTGAGTTTGTGTGGCCAGAGTCGGGTGCGATTGAATTGGTGCATGTCAATGCATCATACAAGTAAGTACTTTTTTTTTCTTTCGCTTTATGGCTATCTGATTATACTAACACCTGCATAGTGAGCCTGAAAACCTCGCATTGAAGGACATTACTCTTAGTATCAAACCCGGTGAAAAAGTGACTCTTTGCGGTCGCACGGGAAGGTTAGTATCTCTTGTGTAACCCTGAAAAAATAAAAAATAAAAAAGCCACGCTAACGTTCCACAGCGGTAAATCCTCCATGGTTCTTCTCCTACTGCGTCTCCTCGAACCTATTCCCGGCACACCCTCTTCCGCCATCACCATCAACAGTCTCCCCCTTTCGACCATCGACCGCACTACGCTCCGCGAGCGCCTCATTTCCGTTCCGCAAGACGCCGTTTTCCTGCCCGGCAACGCGTCTATTCGCGATAACCTCGACCCCTTCAACGCTGCGACCCCGGCGGTCTGTCTCGAAGCACTCAACGCAGTATCCCTGGCCGACCTGGTCGCACTGGGCCTGGACGCCAAGCTGCCCGCAGACTCCCTGTCGCAGGGCCAGAAGCAGCTGTTCAGTCTGGCCCGCGCGCTGGTTCGGCAGCGGATTCGCACTGCGCAGGGAACCGAAGGAGGTGTTTTGATTCTCGATGAGGTCGGTAGCAGCGTGGATACGGCGACAGAAAGGCTCATAACAAAGATTGTGGAACGCGAGTTTGCGGGGTACACGGTGGTGTCAGTGAGTCATCACGTGGAAGCCGTGTTAGATTATGACCGGGTACTGGTCATGGATGGTGGCCAGCTGGTGGAGCAGGGAGCGCCGCGTGCATTGTTGGAGGTTGAAGGATCGCGATTCGGAGGGTTATACAATGCGGGGAAAGAGGATTAGGGATAATACTACGAGGGGTGGAATAATGATGTCATGGAAAACAGAAATGCAATTGTACATATAGTTAAGTGTTAAAATCATCAACGTGGAATCATTAATCGTTTACCTCTTTCCCCTGATTTTTGTTTTCTCATGGGTCACTATGGACCATTTCGTAAAAGAGTGTAGAAATCAGGCCAATGTTCTTGGATGATTTCTGCGTTGTTGCCGTTGATTAACTGTTGGTCAATGGTATCCTGTGCATTGTTAGTATGTTCAGTGTATTTAGATAGAGAGAGAGAGAAACTCTCGTTCTTCTGTCTCTCAAAAACACAATGAAAATAAAACTTACCCAACGCTGAGAGGCCGCACCCAGCATACTAACCCCATGGCCCATTTGACCCATTCCACTCATGGGAGTATCATACATCCAAATTGGTGGTGGCTGTGAATCAAAGGGATCCTGAAGATGTTCATTATAGACATAGGCGTTGTTGGAAGAGGAAGAAGGGGTTATGTCCATGAGTGGAGTGGTAAAGACGTGTTGCGGTTGAGAGTGGGGGTTGGTGTGTTGCTGGTGTTCGGAAGTTTGGATAACGAAGGACGGGTCAAATTGTGGTTGGTAGAGATGTTCTTGCTGGAGGAGTTGTTGCTGTTGGAGTTGTTCTTGTTTTTGTTGTAGATGTTGTTGTAAATGTTGTTGTTGTTGTTGTTGTTGCTGTTGCTGTTGCTGGTACATTTCCATTTCAACCCCCGATCCAATCACATTATTCGCCGGTGTCTCCTCCATATTCCCCCTTCCAACCTGCTGCATCACACCCTGTACTCCCTGACCCATGCTCATTTGATGCGCCGTATCCGGCGAGCTATCATACTTCTCGCCCGTTGACATGGACAACATGCGGTTCAGAATCTTATATGCCCTCATGGCCTCTTTGCTTTCTCCGCGTCTGGCGCCCCAGGTGGTCCGCGAGTCTTCAAGTAGCTTCATGATTTGGTTTATGGTAAATGGTGCTTTGGTCTGCACCCCATCTGCTTTGGCCTGGCTATACGCCGGTGACCGCAGGTATCCCAGTTCCAAGCACAGCACCATGTTGGCAAGCAAGAAATCATGGGTACTCAAACTGCTGACGAACCAGCGGTGCTTGTGCAGACGGCCATTTGGCTCGACAGCACGGTGGATTTCATATTGATATAGCACAAGCGCACGTGAAGCAAGTAGGCAGCGTTCCCGAGAATATGAAAAACGACTTTCTGTCCAGGCTGCCGGGAGGTAGCGCCTGTGAAGCACAATGCAAGCTTTCTGGTACATGAATTCAATCCATGAGCGGTGCATCAACAGGTCGATTTTTTCATGCTCGTCAGACGAAATAGGTCGCATTTTGAGGATGTCAGGAATATCCTGATGCGCCATATCCAGACGGTTGCCGAGATCAATGACAGCTTTCCACGGGGGGGTCGAGGCTGAAGCCATGGCAGCAATGATATTGCTAAAGGCCGTAACGAGACGAGACTTAACAATAGTGTACAACGCCGTGGTGCGCTCAGAGAGCGGCCGACCAGGCGGAAGCTCAGTGCACGACTCGTCAAAGTCATCGTCGTTGAGGTTTCGGGGGAGCTTGGTATCTGAGAAATAGCTCTGGATAGCTGGCGGTACACCAAACTGGAAGTTGACCAAAACTTCAATCTCCCTCAACACAGTCCAAAAACGACGACGCATCTCACCCTCGAACTCAGTCAGGCCCTTGAAGTGACTAGGGTCACGGTGGTATCCCGAGTGCACGGCTAGCCGAACCACAAGTGACAGCAGAATCGGCGAGCCCGTGTGGGCTCCGTGCGTGCGCATGTACTCGGTGCCAAAGTACAGCGTAAGAGCCTGCAACTTCCACTTTCCGGGAGTTGTGTAGTCGCCGAGGGCAAGACACCTCGCGGCATGGATACGGTAACGTTCAACAACCGATGCGGCATCGCCCATATCTCCCGGGAGAGTCTCATCACCGCGCATGCAAAAGACGGCAGCACGGGCAATCATGATGAACAGCAGAGCGAGCCATGAGTTTGTGTATTCCGGGTCGTTCTTGTGATCCCAGAAACGTTCAAAGTGACGGTAAAAAGATGGCTGGTGGAACATGAGCCATGCAGGTTCTTTACTCTTGAAAAAGCGGTCAATCATCCATTTGGTGTGTTCTCGTTTGGGAAGTCGCTGCCACAGGTCTTGTAATGATGGATATGCGTGTTCGAATGGACCAAGGAGCAGAATTGGGCCTCCTTGCTCGACTACAGGGCCGCAGACATCGCCATCTTCTTCATCGTCTTGATCAACAGTCTGAAGATTCCCTGTTAGATGCGTCACCTGTAATGGTTAGTCCTCTGAATTGCTCTGATGCAAACTCAAGGCTTAACTCACATCCTGTAGCACATTTTCCCAATTTTCACTATCTTTATACCGCCGATCAGTGCCCAGAGACCCTGCTGGAGCTGCCGGACCGATTATGTCCTGTTCACGCACGTGCTCATCATCACCCGTTAATTCCCGGGTGGCACTGTGTGATCTCAGGCCGGTCTGTGCCGAAAGCTGCAGACGTAGTGCTGCCACTTCATCTTCCAGTTCACGAATCCGCTGAGCAGCAGCCGAATCATCACGATCACCACGGTCTTTGACACGTGGCGCACTTTGGATGTAGCGACATGTGTGACTAATGTTGCGCTTTTCGCATTGGTCACAGGGTTGTTGGCGGTTACATCGGAGTCTTGATGATGATGGTTAGTGGTGTGGAAAAGAAATGATGAATGTTACGCAAAAAA
>CM069897.1:4067241-4086886 GCA_036034705.1 Thielaviopsis punctulata
TCCTTAGTGGCTGGCGTCGTATATCCCAGAAGGGATCCAGGTAGACGTTAAATAGTTCAATCAATCAATCAATCAATGGAGGCCTCATCACCTTTTCTTTCTTTTCTTCACCTTTTCGCCCCAATGGCGCAGTGGTGCAGCGCCTGGTGGCTTTTCGAGTTTGGCTAACTCGAAAGGTCGTCGGTTCGAATCCGGCTTGGGTCGCACTTTTCCTCTTGGAGCTGGTACTGGCTATGGGTTTGGGCCCCCATGGTTAGTCACCAGCATCAAGTGGTGCAATCTCAGCCTGCGGTTGAGATGGTGCTAACTATAAGGTAGGTATCGGGGGCTACCGAACTTATAGATGGTATCAGCTTCAACAGGAGGTGCGAGGTACTGGAGGTGTGGAATTTGGACTTACCCTATGGAATTGTCAAGTTACCGGGTTTGGAAGGAGGACACATCAGCTATGTTTATACAATGGAGGTAGAAAAAGCGGCATGTTCACGGTCATGAGGAGGGCCCCGGACTCGAAAGTTGGCCAAAAATACTACACAAGCGCCACAGTTGTCTTCCTGGGACTTGAGCAACGCCCCACGCAGCACGTAGCTGCCCAATCCTTTTGCGGCTGGCGTCGTACATACATATGTATGTATGTACATATGTATGTACAGGTATACCAAAAGGGATACTGGTAGGCGAAAGTGACCCGAGCCTTAAGACACCTCAGCAATCCTGAATATCATATTCAAGACACTAGAAAAACCAGGGGATCTTGTTAAGACATTCTCTCAAGTTAAACAAATGAATAAACCAAAAATAGCACAACGAAGACGCTATTTTGAAGTGTATATGTACATACATACATGACTAGTGCCCCGCTAGAAGTTATTAGAAACCATTCCGCTCTGAAAAGGGGATGGGTAAAGTGATTGTCAGCATAGGCAAAGAGCGTTATTTCTTTCTTTTTATAGGTATATATGACCATATGTATGTGTATGCAGCCGTGATTTGACGGAAACTTAATGATGTCTTTAAGCGGGCGTCAAACATGGAGGGCAAGAAAAAAACGCTTATGAACGGAACAAGACATCGATCGACAAGCATACATACAAAGACGGTCGAAAAGTCACTGGCTATTTGACAATAATCTGTTAAACATATAATACATACAATTGGTAGGCGTTTACTATATTCAAGTTTCATATATATGTATATATGTATGTACGGAGTATGTACGAAGTTATCTCGTTTGGGATATGTTCTTTGTTTCGAAACGTCGCCGAGTAAGAGGCTTACACTTTGCTAGCCACCAAGTTCATCGGGGGCTGTGCGTAATATGTATTTGTGTCATTGATTTACGTACTAACTTGAAAGAAATCAATAAGGCGCTCTTTTTGATATGTCAGAAGGAAACTCGAAGCAACAAGCCACTTGCATACGACGTATAGCAAGTGAAATAATAATAATAATAATAAGAAGAAGAAGTGAAACAGCTCTCGCCCTGTAAGAAACATGTACGTAAGTTAAAGCAGGGAGGCACAGGAAAATATCTTGAGACAGTATACAAGGTAGGCGTAAAGTTGAAGCTTTCCAAGGCCGTCTATGAAACAAGGCGAAAACGGATTGCTTGTTGTTGAGATGCACGATGCAAACAAAGGGAAAGGAAAAGAAAGACAAGCCAAGATGAAGGGGAAACGGCCAAAAAATAAGATAAAAGGGAGGCTAAGCAGAGACTGCGTAACTAACGGAGACCCGTAGTCCGGCTGCATATTGTATGTTGGTTATTCGTATGTACATACATATGTATTGTGGTTATGTGTACATGCATGTAGTACTTGATAGTAAGTAGTAGTACGTATGTATGTATGTACATATGCTAGTACATATATAGATATGTTCAAGGTAATTGAACATCGGTCTTTTCCTCGTTGCCCGCTTTGTTGTTGGTGGTGTTGTTTTCATACTCGTGTTCCTCTGCCTTTTGTCTTTTTCTCATGTGTAGTTTCAACCTCTCAATACATATGCAGAACATGCATATATCACAAGCACTTCAAGAATCACTTCACGCCTCCATCCAAGATACCTATGCATGTATGTCACCTTCTCTCTCTCTCTCCCCCCCCCCCCCCCCCCTGCAAGATACAGAATGCTCTTCGTTTTCCATATTCTCCGGATTCTTCCAAGTCTTTTTTTCTAGCATTCTTTCCTACGGGCCTCCTTTTTTTCCATCTAGATCATCAACTAAATTTCAGCCCAGATAACTCACTTGCCCGCATTAATTTGTTTGAAGGCTGGTTTGATTGAATTGAATTTGGCCCTGGCAGCCGTCAATGCTTCAGTACGACGCTTCGTTTCGTTTAGCTCTTTTCTTTTACTCGCTACATGCTTTATAGTTGCAGTATTTTGTTAGTTTATACGTCTATGTATGTATGTATGTATGTATGTATGTATGTATGTACATACTTATACATAGTCTTAGCCCCGCTCGAGAGCTTATTATCAACTTTGCTGGCTTCTTTTCTCTCTTTCTCTCTCTCACACGCTCTTTTGCCCACAGGCGCAAAAACTCAAAACCTCGATTTTCACCTGACAAAGAGACCATAAATCCTCCTGCCTCTGTCGTTTTATCCCGTTATATTTTAGCCCTGTATTTTCTTGTTTCGTCTTTTCCTCTCTTCTTTCTTTTTCTCACCATCGCGCATTTTCACCCGCCAACAAGGGCTTTATATACACTTACACCTCTCACTTCAAACGAAACCGCCACCGAATCCACGTTAGTATCTTTGCCTGCCTCGTCGCCAGCCTGCGACAATCCAACCTCCGGCTCTCTACCGCTTTGGCGAAGCTCCCGTTTACTGACAACAACCAACTTTAGGCCGGTGTCAAGTTTCTCCGTCCGGTCGGTCTCTCGACAGACTACCAAGTCAATTGCGATTCTTCCGTTTCTATACCATATATAGAGTCTTTTTGTACTGTCTTGTTCTTTTGCGCAACTACACTACTCGCACATATACATCGCTCCTTTTTTTTTCCTCCTTTGTTTTCATCTCGAAATCCAGTTCCAGTCGCACCTGAACTTACAACTCTTCAACGTTCAACAATCATACAAAGTCCCCACGAACTGAACCGCCATGTCGCACTACAATCAGCCCGGCGGGGGCTATAACCAAAACTGTAAGTATACAATACATACATGCTACTCTGTGCTCTGCGCTGAGCCCACACTCCCCCAAAGTTAACCCAGCCTCCCCATGGTTTGAAGCAGCAGGCCATTGTATTGCTCTGTGACCCTTTTTGTTTATTGCTCACATGGATTTCTGTGATACTTGGTTGCATGCGCTCCTTTCCCGTGTCCGAATCGTGTGCAAACGCCGTATGTGCTCCTGCACCATCGGCGCTTACACACCATTAAAGCACCGCTCCTCGTCTGCCGGACAACTTGCCCCATGTGCTTTTTACCCTTGAACACGCTTGTCCGGGCCTTCCACAATACCGACAGATGATAGGCTTTCTAGGGATCTCAGTCCCCATGTGCTTTTTTGAGTTGACTGTTTTTGACACCCGCGAATTGTCCATGGGGGTCCTTCTTTTGTCTATAGCCGGTCCCTGAAGTCAGGGCCAGGTAATGTTCTAGGCCAGACAGACCATTCTTTCTTCCATCTTACATGCATCTACCTGCAAATCCCAGGTTTCAATGTGTTTTTGGCTTTCCAGCGTTGTGTATAGTTTGCGCAGCAGCTCGTATACAGAAAGACACAGGCAAAAATTAGTGTGAAACATTCATGTTATCCTACTGCGCACTTATGCATGTCAGTTTCAACGCCGCCTGTATACTCACCAAAGCGCGCGTCAGCCTGGCGCCACTAATACTTGTGAACTTATGCAACTATGTACACACATACATACGCTCTTGTTCATTTCTTGCCTGAGCCACCCATTCCAACTCTTTTTTTTTTTTTTTTCCGAAAACAAAATTGTCCATTGGCTGACCACAGTTACAAATTTAGACTCTGGTAATGCCTCCCCCGAAGGCAATGGTCCTTCGCTAGGTGCTACTTTTGTGCCTGGAGGATTCGACGACTTTTATATGCCTCCTGAAGTGGTAGCCCCTGCCCCCCAAAGGTATTTTCGCTTCTCTTAATTTGTTCCTTTAGGACACCTAAAAAGTAAAAGGCAGTCCTAGACGTAACACTAGCTTTACTAACACTGCGCCTTTGCAGGGTCATGCCCGAAGTCCCCCAGAACATGCAGGACGATCTGCAACGCATGGAACTAGAAGCCGGCAATATATCAAACCCCAACTCCCCTTCGATTCCCGGAAACTTGAACGCGACCTCTTCTTACCAGTCTTTGACGAGTCCTGGCAATCCGAGTCCTTCACAAAACCCGACCCACCGACCGACTATGTCTGCCGCGAACGACGACCTTCCCAGCTTCTCCCCTTTTCCCAAGGTGAAGGGTGAGGGCGTGCCTCTCAGTGACGACGATACCGAAGGTGTGCTGTGGAGTGAGAAGGATGCTGTTCTCAACTCTCAGGATGTCCAGCGCCAAATCAACTGGTCCAAGGAGGTCTTGACCTGGGTCGACACTGCCAGCGAAGCCGCCAAGAGAGAACCCCTCGACCCCATCCGCTCGTCGACACCGAGAATCGAACATGAACTTCGGATCGCCGCCGTCAATATCATCAACTACCTTGCCGATCAGGGTCATCCTGAGGGTCTGTTTATCCGCGCGAAATGGTACGAGTTTGGCAAGTTCAACATGCGCCTTGATAAGCGTGAAGCCTTCAACGGCTACAGGAGCTCTGCCGAGCTCGGCTTTGTGCGCGCCGAGTATAGAATGGGTATGTTCTACGAGTCGTCCGGCGACATGGCCAAGGCTATTGAGCATTACCAAAGAGGCCTTTCTGCAGGAGACTCGGCCTCGGCATACCGTATGGGTATGATGTCTCTTCTGGGACAGCACGGCCAGATCATGAACTATCAGCGTGGCATTGATCTGGTCAACCAAGCTGCCGACACATCCGATGAAGATGCTCCTCAGGGCGCCTATGTGCTTGGTATGCTTATTGCCAGAGAGTTGCCTGATATCAACCTTCCTGAGAGTATTTTGCCTATGGACTTTAGCCGGGCCAAGTGGTACATTGAGCGTGCCGCTTTCTTGGGCTTTGCCAAGGCCCAGCTCAAGATGGGACAGGCTTTTGAGTTGTGCCAGATGGGTTGTGACTTTAACCCATCACTTTCGCTTCACTACTATGCGCTTGCAGCTAAGCAGAACATGCCTGAGGCCTGTCTGGGTGTGTCTCGTTGGTTCCTATTTGGCTACGAAGGCTTCTTTGTCAAGAACGAGAAGCTTGCATACAAGTATGCGCTAGAGGCTGCCAACGCCAAGCTGTCGACTGGCCAGTTTGCCGTTGGTTACTATAACGAAATTGGTATCCACGTGCCCAAGGACGTGAGGGAAGCGCGCAGGTGGTATGAGCTTGCGGCCGACAACGGTAACAAGGACGCCATTGGCCGTCTAGAGTCACTAAACCAGCAGAAGACACTTACCAAAAAGGACCACGAAACGGTGGCTCTGGGCCGTATCAAGTCACAACACGGTTCCATGCGCGGCAAGAGACCTGAGCGCTTTAAGCAGGTGGCGAGCGCCATGCCTGCGGTGTCTGAGGACAACTATGGTGCTCCGGCGCCTCAGCATGCATCTCCAGGCGTTTCGCCCCAAGTCTACCCTGGCAATCCCCAACAAGACGTACTTAACATTCCCGATGTATCGAATCTGTCTCTTCAAGACAAAAGACCGCCTGCCTTTACGGTTAACCTCCAGGGCCAGAATGGTCCTCCTTCGGCATCTGCTCCATACCCTGAAGATGACATGCATCACTCAGTCCCCGTGTCGCCGCAATACAACAGTAACATGCGCAGTCCTGTGGCTGACCAGCCCAATAACGCTTTTGGCATCCGTCCCACTAGCGCTGGCGGTAGACCCCTTCAGGGAGGACCCAACCCTCAGATGCAAATGGGCCGTGGAGGGCCTCGACCCAATGGCAACATGGGCAACAATCTCGTACCTCAGCACAACAACAGCAGCAACAACAACAACTTCCGCCAGAGTACAGGGCAGCCGATGAACATGGGAATGGGCATGGGTATGGGAATGAACAATGGAAACTACCCCAACCAGCGCCCCATGAGTGCCCAGCCTCCGCCTACCAACTACGGCGGGCCTCCTAGCCCCGGCCACCTGCAAAAGGTTCCTACTAACGCTAGCATGAACAACGGCTACCAAGGCCCCGGTCCTCAGGGCCCGCCCATGCAGGGCAACTACAACCAGCGGCCGCACTCTGGTCTTCCGATGAGCCAGTCGGCCAACTTTGACTCCCGCACGAGCATGGGCCCGCGCCCAGGCTCGGCTGCGCCCAACCAGCAAGGTCCAGGCCAGGGCCGTGGCGGTATGGGACCCAGACCTACGAGTGGCCCAGGTGGATACATGGAGCAGCCCGGCCGTGTGGGCAGTGCGCCGCCGGCACAAAGCCGACCGCCGCAGGGCCCGTCGACGCCGATGAGCCAGAGCCAGGGCCGGCCATCGCCTGCGCAGACTCCAGCACAAACGCCTCCTAAGCCGGCGAAACCGTCTGTGCCGCCGCCCAAGGGACCTGCGACGTTTGAAGAGATGGGTATTCCGCAGGGCAAAGCGGATGGTGACTGTGTAAGTTTGTTATACAAGATTCCGTATATGCGTATGAAGTGTAAGACGAGGAATGGCACGCTAACATTCACGTGATGTAGGTGGTTATGTAAATACGTGCATACATACCCGTGGATATACATGTATGTTTGTATTGCCTTGTGTTTCTGGGATAAGGCTAGTGTGGCGACAAAGGTGTGGATGGAAGGGGGGATGTGAAATAGGCAAGGGAGTAGGTTTCCTTGATTGTATTGGTCTGGAATCAATCATGGAGGGGTGGGGAGAGTGTAGCACAACTACCATATAGTGCCATTTTGTTTTTTGTGCTTTTCTTTTTGATTTTTATGTTGGCATCTCAACTTTGAACATTGGGGACAAGATGGGAATAATTATGCAAGGCGATTGTTTGATATCCGAGTTGCTTATGCCAAGATGTTTTGTGTAAAACCAAGAATATAAATATCTGTATATAAAGGTCATACAATGAAAAAGTGAAAGCCAGCATGCATGAGTTTAATGTTTTGCCACAAAGGTTGCGATGAGGCCTCGATGTGAAGCAGCCAAAATTTGGGATAGACTTGGTTGAACACAAATTCCAGTTGGAATCTACTCTGTGTACTGAATGATGCAAGGTCGTTATGTATGCATATTTCTTTCTTCTTTGAGAGTGACTTGATTATACTCAGGACTCAGGTGATTAATTTTTTTCGGTACGTATAGATAGTGTGCATGTACATATATATATGTATATATATATATATATATGTAAAAAAAAAAAAAAAAAAAAAATATCTCCATAAGCCCTTATCTAGTCCGGATAGTTTCACAATAATTCGGAGGAAGTTGCAAGTTCGGAATTGCTTTTGGGGCGAACTTACCGGCCGAGTCTTGTTGTTTAGATAAGCAGGCAAAAGATGTTTAGTAACTTATTCTTTTCTTGGTTCACACGCCAGCCAGCCCTCTTGGAGAGCCAACGCAGCTCTGTTGAAGACACATATGTACATACATATGTATGGTACATAATATTAAGTCGTAGCGGAAGGAATTGGCGTCAGTTCTGTAACACCATAATGGCCTTTTTTGGTCAGCATCAATTGGCCGGCTTTTATGTAGTACTGCCCACGCAAATATGTGCACATTATGTATGTATGAACGTGTTGATGCCTGATGTACACAACCCTTTTGTTCATTCACATCCTTTCCTGTATACATAATTTTTGAATTTCTTTTTGTATTCGTTCAAAGTAGACATATAACAGGTCGATCATGCGAGGAGTGGAGAAAGCTTCTTTTTTATTCTTTGAGTTTCTAGACCTCGAACGAATGAAGACACGGGCACGACATGAGATTAAAGTTTCCCCCTGTTAAATCGTATCTGGCTTTATTTCTTCATTTTATTTTTTTTCTAAAAAAAATATGGATTCATCAGACGAAACCAAAATACAAAATATGTCATGGTTAAACATACGACTCACCATTGACCTGTAATCGTCGTATTCCACGTCAACCTCGATGAGAAAAAGAACAGAGTTGGCAAAGAGCTCGGTAACCCCAGGTTCATCATGGCTTCTCCTCACCTTGATTTCTCCTCCTCATTCACTTCTCCTCACTTTGCTTCTTAGCTTCCCTTCCCACCCCTCCTCTCGTTTCGATCATACATGTCTGATTTTGCTTTTTTTTTTTCATTTCGTGTTCTATTTCCCAAGTCTGATGACGACGATTGCTTTTGATCGGCAGTGAATATACACAAAACTAGACCATAGATAACACCAGCCGGTCGTCACTCCTATCTGCTTGTTCCTCTTCTTCTTCTGCTTCTTCTTTTTCTTCCTCGTCTCCTTCCTTTCTCCTCTCTGTCTCTCTCTCTCTTTCTCTCTCTTCCTTAGTAGCCACCGCTTGTAGTATTTTAGTCACTTAATATCTAGTGTTCGCATGTGCTCGCGTTCCATGTGTACCACTTGAATCACTGCATACAACTTGCTGTACGTGTCTATGAGCTGGCATTCTTAAAGAACGGGTTAACCAAATTGCACGACTGTCTTCAATACATACGACGGACGTACGTACGTACGTATGTATGTATGTATGTATGTACATATGTACATACAACATACGCCCATCAATATGGCGTAGCTTAACCCTGAGCAACGGCATCTCAGGTGTAGAGCGAAACACATACGACGGGAGCACGGAACAAAAAAGACAGACAGAATGTACAGTCTGAAATTTCAGGGTTAGAATGACAGCATGCTCTATAAGAATGGTTTCGTGAAATGTGGTAGAACAGAAAATGTATGAGTTGGCTTCCTATCTACACGTTTTTGTTGTTCTAAAAAACAACACTTCGTTGTACAGTACAGGTGTAATACGAAAACTTGGGTTTGCGCATCATCTAACCCTCTAACCCTAACATATTCGGCTTCAAACAACAAACCGTTCTCGTGAAAACATTCCCTAAGCGGAAAAAAGGAAGCAAGGACAACCAAAATGCAAAGTATGCACATTTAATGACACAAAGTGATAGAAATTGCAATTTTTCTAAACTTCCCCTCCTTCTGCACATCGTGATAGGCTGAAGACGAGATATATGTATGTATGTATGTTGCGCTCACAATTAAAATGGATGCATAATTTTTTTTTTCAAGCGACTTGCATACCCTTGAATATGATATATCATGAACCTGGCCAAAACTGCATCAAAAGGTCCGACGGAAAAAGGGCTTTGGGAAGTGAATAAGATGTAGGGTTACCTTGGGGTTGGTTATACTTGTACTATGTACGTAGCCTTGTCAATGCCGGCCGATCTTTGTTATTCAAATCCAAAGTCGCTAACAACCGACCAAGTTCGTACTACCTACTATGAACATAACATCTACATATATTTATTTTTTAAGCATTTCAGCAAGTCAAATTGAAAAAAAGAAACAAGCGTCTGGACTTTGTGACTTTTTACAGAATAAGCCTCTGCCTACGTTAGATCTAAACATATATTATGTGCTAATATGAAATGATATCACAATGTAGCTGCTTTTAGGTGTACCTCAATTATATTGTAGTACACGCATAAGTGCACACGTACATATGTACATGTAATTGTAGTATGGTTCCCAAAAGGGACAATCAACGAACAACTAAAATAGATAAAATAATAATGAGTTGAACAACGCATTCAAAGAACAGCACATACATACATATATGTAAATACATACATGTATTTCATGCAGCTCACCTAGACTTCCGCCTTGTATCTCGTCCATGTAAAACATGTGTACAGGTACATGAACACAAGAAAGCCTTGAGCTCTTCAGCTCTTTTTTTTCTTCTCTCTTTCAAGCATCATCCATGTTAGGGCAGCTGTCAACACTCCGTTTCCTATCCAGCTTTGAGTATTCGTTTTCTTTTTCTCTGGGATCCATAGTTTTCTGATTTGAACATACCATAGTACATGTGTATATACCTGTACCTGTATATATATTATGTATGTACATATGTGCATACGCCTGCTGTTTTAGGAAAGTCGAGTGACTAAATTCTGTTAAACTGTGCCCTCCTTTGTCTTTTTCTTCCTTTCTTATTGTTGTCGATAACAACTAACTTGCTTGAAACCAAGCATGGGACATTCTAGATGCGCGAGTGAGCGCTCGCTATATGCAGGCTGTAAAATATAGGGCTTTTAAATATGCATTATGCATTATGTATTCCATTTTTCTGTTCCTTTTTTGAGGGGCTACTTGATAGAGAACTTAAGAAAATAAATCTCCTAGAATCACGAAGTACAGGAAACACTACTGGTAAAAATGAGACATATGGCAATGGAAAACGAAGGGGGAAAGCCTTGAATGGATCATGACTTGTGCTTATAAAAGAAAACGAAAAAAAAAGAAAGTGGAAAGCTCCCCTGGTTTGGCCTGACAACGCAGTCAAGCCAAATCCTACTGGCTTCTTTTACCCCGGCAATGTCCCAGGGCCCTGAACTTCTGGGTTGGGTTGAAGTTGGGTTGGCATGAGCTGTAAAGTCGGTCTAGGTCAGCGGCGTGCCAATTATTTAGCATACATACTCTTTTTATGTCACGATGTCCTCAGATACATATTTCCTAGATCAAAGACGATTTCCGCTTGGGCTCCAGGGCTTTGGAACTGGGAGTCGGGCATACCTTCCTTAGGATACGCCTGCACAAATTTCTGTCAAATACATACATAATATGAGGCCAGCCAGCCACTTTTACGCGCCATCGTGTATCGTACAACTCAAAATAGAATCGTGGAGTCTGGCCAACAAACCTCAACTACCCAGCTGGATGGTAACGCACGCTAATATCAAAGAGACTCCCACGCAAGTTCTTGATAAAGGAAAAGAATAGGATGCAGAAATCACTCGTTTGATATATTCTTTATGTTCTTCCTCTCACTCATCTCGTCTCTTGATCGTTGTTTCTCTACTATACATACACAACTCCAATGCGTTCATGAGTTAATTTTTATGCTTGTTACAAAGTGGTGGTGGTACGTACATAGCAGTACTACCCAACATGGACCAAGCGTCTCGGTTTTTGTCAGCCCAACTTTGATGCCTATCTGTCTTGTTTCTTCCCGTCTGGTTGTTCATTTGCTCACTATGTTTGATTCTCCACTTCCCTTGATTGGCTGTCTAAGTTGCTTGATACATACGTATGTATATGTAGTAGATGAATGGCAAGTTGATGGCCAAGTTGTTCTCGAGGATTCATTGTCAGGTTATCAGCTCTGCTACTAGTGTATAGTGGTAGGTAACTCAGTTGTAAGCCTACCCGTTATGACGGCATGCAGCTTCTTTTTGGACAACCATCAGTTTTATCGTCGTTGTAAAGCGTAAATGTTTAGTGATGTGGGGGGGGGGTTTTGAAAACTCTCATGGAAGAAAAAAAAATACATACCATGTAACAGCAGCAGCGTGATCGATGATATGAATTATCCGTCTTAGCTCTAACGGTTCAAGTACAACACGTGGAGTGCAAGTTCTTTGATATGTATGTATAAATACAGTACGGTACATAGTTCTTTCTTATTCCCTCTTAGTGCAAACCCCACTAAGCTTCTTTCCTCTTCTCGACTAAACTCTTGGATCCCTCTCTTTTTTATTCTTTCCTTCTTTCTTTCTTTTTCTTTTAAACTTCTTTTCCTCTTATTTTTCTTCATTTTCCAGGACTTTCTCTTTGCATTTCCGTCTTTCTGTGGCTTTTTTTTTTCTTAAAAAAAAAAAAAAACTTTTCGATTTTCAACTTGCGCCCAAATCTCAGCCTTACTTGCCGCTTATCCCCCTGTTCTTCGTCCTTATTGTGGTCAGTGTGCATTTATGTATACTTGTATTGGCTGGACGGCAATTCCTCAACACTACTCTCTTTTCTTTTTTGCTTCTTCATCGCAGATTCATCACTTTAGTCTCCAATAACAATTTCCTTTTTCTATTTTCTGGTAGCTGCTATTTGCTATCGCCTATTCAATTCCACCGAGTGCTTCGTGTGCTTTCTTCACTCTGCGTCGTCCCTCTGCATTGCGGCCCTGCTGCTTGGTCATAAATCGTCATTGACTTGGCGGTTCTCCATTGGCTAAAGACTCCTCATTTTTCTTCCTTCGACCCTGTACAGCAACACTCGCTCTCTGCATAGACAGACTGCATCAGCAACACTTACTCAAACGGTCCAGCCTCAGTCGGTTAGTGAGTTTACTTCTCTTCCAAGCCAGATAACCCTGCACGCTTTTCAACACCGCAACCCCCATCCCCAATCCCCATCAAATAACTACTAACAGTCTTGTCCAGGCGTTTTCCTCTCTGTGGCTTACTTGTGTTAAATTTGTTTCACCAGTCTTCGTCGTCGTCTTGTTTAATTTTGTCGATTTTCCTCTTTCTTTTTTCTTCTTTTTCTTCTATCGCCTCATTTTCATTCAAACTACCACGTCGACAATCAAGTCTCTTTGGCGCAACCGCCTCGAACTCGTATTATTTCTCTGCTACTCTTCTTTATCTGCTTCTACTTGTTTGTTTTTAATTTTCTGCGCTCTTGTATCCCGCTTGCCCCAGATGGTTTCTAGCAACTCTATACCATATGACTTGGTTCAGATGACACCGCCCGTAACTCCGTCACCAGCCAAACCTCCTGGTACTCCGCGGCTAGGAGACTTTTCATCTATTCGTCGAAACTTCTTCAACGAAGCATCTCTTTCTAGAGACTCTGAATTTCCCGAACGCTCCGTTCATCGTCAGCGACCACAACATCCCCAACTTCAGCGAATCCCGCATTCTGCCCAACATCAACAATCACCATCACATCAATACCAACACAAATCATTGCCACTTTCGCAACAGTCTCAGCAGCAGCCACAACCATTATATGTTGCTCGCAATCCGAATCGACAACAAACGTTTCAGCCGACCCCCCTGTCGACATCTTCTCGTCACTCTCCAACATCGGCTGCTTTTGTAACAGACTCGCAATACGATCTTCCCCATCATCATGTGCCAAAGTCTGAGCCGTGCCCGGTTGTGCCAACATTTGAATCCCGACTAACAAACGTCGATCCCGTCCTTGTCCCCAGACCCCAAGCTCCCAAACCCGCACATGTGACGCCACCCAGCCACGGTGCCACGCAACGGGTTAGAAGTCGCACTGCAGCAAATATTCCGCTTGATGTTCTTCGGAATGCGACTGTACCCGGTGGGCTCGGTAGCGCCTTGATTCCCTACCTGCAGCAGCTCCCTGATACTCCGGCACCAACTCCGCAGCCTTCAAAGTTTGCTGGCTTTGCAAACCAGGAGGCTATCCAGCAGCAACAACAAATTCAGCAACACAAAGTGCATACCCATGTGCATCACCAAGTTCAGCATCAACATGTGCAACCCAAGAAGAGGACTTCTCCTCCACCCCAAAAAGCTTCGCCTCCGCCTCAAAAGACTACACCTCCGCCCCCAGTCATTCTACAGCGACCGAATCCTTTGATGCCGACATCTTCCCCGAAACATGAGAAGAAACGGCCTTCGTCTTCGGAATCCTCTGCCGGAGTTTCGTTGGGTGCATTTGCTGCGCCTGTGCCATCCCGCTCTCCAGTTGAGCGTGCCAGCATGGCTCAGCCTACTGCCCGGGTGGCATCTCATACAACTGCACCCCGTCAAACGACTAAAAACTCGGTTACGACAGCTCCGCCGACAACTTCTGCATCAACGATAGGTTCGTCGAAGCACCGCTCATGTGCCTCGGTTAACCCGCATTTGAGAGCTCTTTTCCGTGATGACGCCTTATGGAAGAAAAAGGTTGAAGCAGCCTCGAGGCCCTTGCATATTTTTGTCGACATTTCAAACATTATCATTGGCTGTTATGACGCATGCAAGAACGCCATGGGCTTGTCACACAGTAAAAGCTTAAACCCGATTCCTGCTTTTGACTTTAGCAAGTTTAATGAAGTGTTGACACGTGAGAGGGGTGTGGCCAAACGTGAACTCGCTGGATCAGTCAAGGATTCTAAGAGATGGCCGGCGCATATCCGCGATGCGCAAAAAGCCAACTATGACATTCATATTTTGGACCGCACCGCTCCTGCTGCATCTCACTCATCGGGTAGCTCCAAGTCTTCGTCGGGTGGTCGTGAACAATGTGTTGATGAACTTTTGCATCTGAAAATGGCGCAGAGTGTTCTCGACACAGATGAGCCAGGGGTGATGGTTTTGGCCACTGGCGATGCCAACGTTGCCCGGTTCTCTGACGGTTTTCAAAAGGCCGTTGAGCGTGCTCTCAAGAAGGGCTGGGCTGTTGAGTTGGTTTCATGGACGGGAACAATGTCCCAGTCATGGCTGGATGCGAGTTGGAGAGCTCAATGGAAGGATAACTTTCGTGTTATTGAGCTTGATCCTTTCCTAAAGGACTTTGTTGGCTCGTCTATTTCGATTCCACCCATTTCCTCGGGCCATGGCACCGAGAACTCTTAGTTGGTTTCTCGGCTTCAGCCTTGGCACCCTTTTGACGGACCCCGGCTTGTGTGCCTTTGTGCATCGCCGTATCCTGCGTCTTTTACTCGCATGATACGAAAGCCTTGTCCGGTATGGAGAATCTTGCGACAGCCTCATTTTTCCTTACGGAATATCCATCTCGATTATCCCCCTGAGATGGGGGTGTATTGGGATGGTCCATGAGCTGGGTTGTATGCTTGGATAGGCTTGTTGCTTTCAAGATATTTTTGTTGCATACTGATTCATCTTGGGCGTAGCAGTCCTGGAGAGTCTATCTGATTTTCTTCTTTTTTTTCTTTTTTCTTTTTTGCTTCTTCTTTTTTCTTTACTCATCAGAGCCAGTCAGCATTTGTTCTTGTCACACACAAGCCGTACTTGTTACCTGTTTACGACAGACTCATGTCGTTTCCGGTTGTTTCTTTGTTTCTAAACCTGTTACTATACATATTTCTCTTTGTTCATGTATGACATACGATACACGTCCTTTCGCTACCCAGTTCTCATGTCGACGCTTGCTCTCGACCATTTGCATTTGTCTTTTTGTTTTCCATGGCTAAATGAGCTTTACTCGACATTATTGTTGTTTTTTTTTTCTTTCTTGCCTCCATGGGTTGCACCTTTTTCCTCTAGGCATCAGCCGTTCCGTTCTTTTCAAGTATAACGCTCTTTTCTCGGTTTCCCCCTTGTTTTCTTTTCTCTGCAAACTTCATTTACGGTTGTTATCATAGACGTCCTTTGCGAAAACGCCCTTTTCCTATTCATTAACCGCCACGCTTGCTCGCTGGTTTCTTTCATTGTTGTGTATTGATTTGCCTTTCTTTTTTGTTCGAGTCAAGACTTGCCGTTACGTCAAGCTTGTCATTGAATCTGGTGGACGCACCACTTCGCGCCCTTTTGCTCTCTTGTTCTTTTTCACGACACTATTTTACCTTTCCATAATCACACGTAACGACATCATCTTAACGACTAAACTTCTTCATCATCATCAACACATTATTTTTGTATTTCTTTTTGTTTTGTTGTGAGGTTTGGCTGTCTGCCTTTTGGGACAAGGCATTTTGCTACATTGGGCGTTTTCGGTTTGCATATTTTATGAACCTTGAGTTTTTTGCTCATGTTCTTTTTTGTTTCATTCGTTCTTTTCTCTTCTTTTTTTTCTTTCTTTTTCCTTTTTAGGTGTCGTTTGTTAAACGCTCGTACGACCTTATTTTAATTCGTCCTACCTGAAGCCATTCACTTGGCCTTTGTTTTTTGCATTACAGTCGCATACTGTCTTCTGAAATCTTTTCCCTTTTGCTTTTGATTATGATAGAGGGAATGAATTGGTGGTTATGTTTAGGCAATATTAGAACGGTGGTTATATATAATCGCCATGGTGGTGGTGACTTTGTGCTGGAAGTCATGTTGGTTGAGGCTAGCAGTTACTATTCTGTGTAACCAACCCACTGTTTGTTGTTGTATACGCATTCAAGATGCCTACTTTTTTTTTTTTCTTTTCTTTTTTTCTTTTTTTTTTTTTTCTTTTCGGTTCGATTCTGCATCACTTTGGCGTCTTGATATCTGTTAAAGGTATCTTGTTTTTACGTTGATAGCAGAAGACTGAGTGAGGAGGAATATACATTCTACTATACACACATACATACGTACATATATACACATATCTACGATTTATACCATGGATCATCTGTTCATTCTTACATGTCAACCTGTTGTTTTGCGACGTGAATGGAATGATTCTGAATTGTTGTAAGCGCCGCGCCAAAGGACTTGTTTGTTTGAATCTCTCCCTTCGTGAGTGGCTTCTTTTTTTTTTTGGTATAGCTCAACACTTAACGTTCCGTCTGCTCTTGACTTGTCTTTTTGAATCCCTTGGTCGTGCCTTGATTGCAGCTCTCAGCATTCCGAAGGTTAAGAGTGTTGCAGGTCTCCCTATGAGTTCTGGATTTCCAAAGAATCAAGAAGAAAAAAAAAGGATAGGCAGCTGGGGGGGTCCCCTCTCCCGTGCATATGGCCAGCACATAACGAACTTGCTTCTCTCCCTTTTTTTTCTCGGTCTAGTTAATGAGTCCAGGGAAGAAAAAAAAAGAGTTTTGTTGGTGATCTGGGTAAGTTTTACCCTTTCCAAACACGTAGGATGTGTTTATTAGTTGAAAATAACCGTGCCGCAGAGATAACTACCTATGAAAGAAGGTACAAGTTCTCCTTGAACTTGTCTCTCATCTCCAGATGGGTGGTGGAGTGTATGAGATGTGATAGGATCACGTTTGTCGTGTCCGCCCCAGGCGTGATTTCCCGCATTCATACCTTGACATGTCGTGTCATGTACCTTTGAGTGACTATCACAATCTCTTGGTGTGTGCTTCATCTCTAAGTCGAATCGTAGCTTTTTTCACAAAGATCTCGCACTGTAACTACCAGATAAGTTTGTGCGTCAACAAGGAGGATTGTGTTGTGTTATAAAACTTCAAATTTACCTTCCCATCACCATTGAAGATACAGTATGTACTAAGTTCCTCAGAGCTTCAACAAAAGATCTCTCTATCAAAACCAATGTCCATTGGTGCATTGTCACTGTATTTTTATAACCCTTATCACGTGCCAACCCCTAAATATTGACCAACATCATTGTTAAAGATCAAATAGTCGAGATGCATTCTTGATGAACTCATTATTAACTTGTTTTATTTCTAATAGAAATATACTATAGACATGATTTGTTTGAGAACGCACTTCTGTCTAACGGCTTCTGATAGCCAAATCAAGATAGGACTCTAAGATAGAATCACAGCAATACGCAAAAAGGAGATTCGAAGCATGTAGAAGAAGAAAAAAAAAAGAGACAGTTACTTGACAAAATGAGCAAAAGGGGGTACAAAAGATATGACCAAAAGATGAAGAGGAAAAAGAAGCAAAACCCAATCTAATAGGCTACCGTCCAACGTATAAAGACCAACTACCAACAGGCGCATCAAGAAGCACGAAGATATAAAAAGAGAAAAAAAAAAGAGAGAAAAGAAAAAGGGTGCAAAAGATAAGATAGAGAGAGAATAAAGCAAACAATATGAGAAAGACATTCGTTGATCATGCCGAAATATCATAAATCCAAGTAAAGGACGAGATTCAATCGAGAGAATAAAGAAGCGGGGAGCAAGTGTATATCAAATGATAGGGGAAAGAGACACTCTTACGCGCTCAGCTTGAGGTCGATGGCCAGGTCGGATACGGTGAAGGTGACAAAGTCGTTCGAGTAGTAGGTTTCACTACCAATGGCGAGGTAGCCAAGGTAGTCCGAGGACGAAGGGTACATCTCGCCAGTCAGGGACAGAGTCTTGTTCACAAGGGACATCAGGTCACCATCAAACTTGGTCACAGGCGACGCGGGCATCCAGGTCAAGACCTTTTGGCTGAGTGAGTTGGTACCACCGTAGAGAGAGCTATAGCAAAAGAAGTGGGTTAGCGGATGAGTGAGCAGACAGGCAGACAGGCATGCAACTCAAAGACGGAGCGACCAAGTGAGTAAGTCTGGATAAGAATTATAGGTATGGGACTTACAAAGAAACGCCACCCGCGGTCTCCGTAGCGAGAACACCGTCATGCTGACCAATGGCCTGGGTAGCAGAACCAATGGCGGCAAACCACACCATGATTTCGTAGTCAGCCGAAGACGAGTTCTGGGCTTGGGTCTTGTCGCTGTCGATGAACAAATCCATGGCGACGTTGGCGTTGACCGAGTTGGAGACAAGGGTAGTGGTGTCGGTAGTGGTGGCGGAGTCGTTGCCCATGTCGTAGTTCCAGTGGAAGGTCATGTTAATGGCGGAGATGGAGGATAGACGATCGGGGAGAACACCGTCGAGCTTGGCATTGGGGTAGGCGTGCACAGGTTGAGTCTCGGGGCCCTGGGAGTATTTCCAAGTAACGGACCAGAGGGGGGCGGTGGTGTTAGTAGCGTAAGTTCCATTGTTGTGCGTAGTAACCTAGAGAAGGGCGGCGGTTAGCGGGTGCGCAGTTGCGAAAGCGGGTCCGGTCCGGGAGATGGGCAGCGAAGATGGGGCATTGAAGGGCGACAAGAGCTAGCTAGCTACTTACGTTCATGCAAAGACCGCCAGTGGTGGTGCTGTCGACACCCCACTGGTTGGGGTTAACTGGAGTTGGGTTAGCATCTGGAGGTTGTTGTGCGCAAGCAGAAAGAGAGAGAGAGAAAAAAAGAAAAAAAAGGGAAAGAAAAGAAAAGACACGACAAGAAAAAGCAGAGATGAATAAGACTTACGAGTGTACTGCTGGCCATCGGATTCGGGCGTGATACCATACGATTTTTGGCAGTACTGAGTGGTCACGACTTTGTTATCGGTCCAGAGAGAGCCGCCCTGGCCGGTCGAGCGGTGGTGCTCCTGCAGAGCGAATAGAATAGCGAGCGTGACACCAATGGGCAGGCCAAGAAGACCGCCGTTGACGATCCACCGAATACTGAGCATTTCGGCTGCTGTGGTGGAGGTGGAAGCGAGCGGAAGCAGAAGGCGCAAAAGATGGGTTGGGGACTCTGGGAGGAGGGTGGCGGGTGTTGTTTTCTAGTTATCCGAGTTGGATGTTGGTGATTAGGATAAGAAGAAGGCCAGCGACTCGCAAAAAAAGAAGGAATACAGATAGAGAGCAAGGAAAGCGAGTGTATAGAAAAGAAATCCCAGGAAAAGAAAAAAGAAGAAAAAGAAGAAGAAACGAAGGGAAAGCCGCTACTTCGCGATGCAGCCAAGATAATAGAAGAGGAAAAAGAACTTTGTAGTTCAAGGCAAGAACTAACTCGATTATGCTGTGTATGTATGTTTGTATGTATGTATGTACTTGTACTTACGTGGGTTTTACAGGCAACAGCCTATAAAAAAAACAGTGAATTAAATGTTTTTATTTATCTATTGTTTATTAATAAAAAAGAAAAAAAAAAAAAGAAAGGGAGAAAACAGAGAAAAGCGACAAAAAAAGAGAAAAAAAAAAAAAAAAAAAAAA
>CM069897.1:4098998-4109268 GCA_036034705.1 Thielaviopsis punctulata
AAAAAAAAAAAAAAAAAAACAGAAATTACCCAACAATGAATTTCTCACAAACTCAAGTAGTCACATAATGTATGTACACAGACAGAAAAAAAAACCGCACCTTCTTCTTAATCACAATGGTGATTTCCCTTTTGTCGTCACAAATCTCAATTTGGTCGGTTTCCGGTTTATGCCTCATTCAAGCAAGTCGCTCCTTCCCTTGCTGACATCCAAATCTAAATACATACTGCGCATGTATGTACATACGTAGTACGCAGTACTTGTAGCGTGTATGTACACTAACTATGTACGTACATAATACTTGTGAACCTCTCTTCTTTTTGCCCCTGCATATTTTATATTTCTGCATGTATGTATGTACATATGTACACTGAAATATAACATCCTTCAACACAATGTCTATAAGATGGTTAGGCAGACTAACCTCTTGATGATCCTGAAAACGAAAACCGTAGCAATTTTTATATTGTATAGGTACACAACTAAATACGAAAAGAGATCCTGCCTTCAAAAGTTGGGCTTTGTGCCACACGAGAAATGAGAAACAAGACATGACAACATACGTCGAACAAATATACACCCAACCACTTTGAGCAACAAAAAGAAAATACCCCCCTTGCATATGTATGTATGCATACGTATGTATGTATGTATGCCCGTATAAGAAAACACAAAAATGCGACTTGATCACACACAGAAGGGCCAAAGTCCACTGATTCAACCGTGCTCATTTCTCACCATCAACCGCCCGCTCGTCAAACCTCCCTTTGTATGTACATACATACAAGTACATACATACTCTTTTCTCCGCCACGCACACATGCAAAAGGGCGTTCCGGAAAGGGGCAACAAAGCCAGAGTCTCCCTGGAAATAGGGCTCTTGATCAGTTAGAGCCAACAAACACCTTCAGCTCATCAATAGCTTCCACGGGGTCTCGGCCTTGTGCAAAGCCAGAAAAAGAAAAAAGGACACGCTCAACAAATGCAGCCCCATTGGCAGAGAATAAGGAAAAACCAGCCGTGCTTTGTGGCCTGCTACTGCATCTGCACCGCCCACTGCGCTCTACAGTCTTGGCACACCCGCCGCTCCTCCCCATACACGCACATTCCCGTCTGTCACCCCGGCCCACTAGCAAACGCCTGCTTACACTCCGCGCATCCGGTAAAAAATGCTGCTGATTCCACTGAGCCGCTCAGCAACTCGTCTGACGTAGATATGCACTTGTCTGCACCAGCATCCGCTAAAGCAGCCTGTAGTAATTGCGGCGCATAAGTCGCGCATGTGCCAACAGCCTGCACCCCGTCAATGGAGCCGTGGAACTGCGCCGCATAGTTTGCTCCAACCTGCTTTTGCTGCGGAAACTCCGACCGGTCAAAGCCGCTTAGAGAAGGTCCGTGTAAATGACTATTCGACGTGCCACTTTGGAGTGTGGCGTTAAGCCCAGCCTCTGCTAGTTGCAGCGCTTTTATCGGTGGCGGTGGCGGTGGCTGTGCCTGTACAGCAGAGGAAACTGTATTGGATAAAGCAGACGGCGCAGTTGGACTGGAATCAATGGGTAAAAACGCCGCGGAAGCCATAGTCGGAGGTCCATTCGGGGCGAACCCGATGGGAGCACCCGCTAAGGCAGCCATGGGTAGAGTGTTTGGGAGCGATACGCATAGAGGCATCGAGCTTTGGATCGACGCAGTTATAGAGCTTGAAGTTGAAGAGTCCGCATAGCTAACTTGCTGCTGTGAATTCTGCTGAGAGTGAAATTGCTGCTGATGTGCAGCACCATCATGTCTCTGCGGAACCTCCTCCTCCTGCAAATCTCTTCTGAGACGCTCATTCTCCTGCTTCAGGAACTGCAACTCCTTTTCCCACGACCAACACACCGCAGGACTAATCGTCTCTACCGTATTGCGCGTCCTCCCCCCATCAGCCTGCACATCTGTCTCACCCGTCGCCTTATCTCCCGCCGCTTCCTTGCCGTGTTCTTGTCGAGCACTCGTCTCTAATAATTCAAAAGTCTTCTCAGTTTGAGCTTCACGTGGCAGTACGCATGCGGTTGTTTCGAATGAGGTACAGTTCCCTGTTGGCTGTAGAAGCGGTACCGAGCTGTAGGGTTGTGCAGAGCGTGCATGTCTTGGATCTGCCACCTTGGCTTGCACGCTGGTTACGTCAGTGTCTTCCATGTGCGACGGTGTCTGGCTGCTATCTGAGTGCTGGTTCATGTGAATGGCGTAGTTGTTGTCGTTCAGGTGCAGCGCCTGTTTCTCCCATTGATTTTCCCCAAGGTCACACAGACCGTCTGCTTCTGCTTCGCCTCCAGTGTGGCCTCTCAAATGCTTCAAGACACGCTTGCCGCTTCCGACAGAATTGAAACTCGAGTACTTGTTGCCGTCGTCGTCATCCTCTTCTTTCATCTCGCGCTTACGTTTTGTACTCGGAGCCGTGTAGATCGACTGGCGACTTGCGTCAGCATGAATCAGTGGCCGCGCCACCACCCGGAAGCGTAGATAAAGAAACGTGCAGCGGCGGCCTTGCCGGTTGTTTCCGGGGTATATCGTGATTTCCATGGCGATTGGTTGGCCCGAGCCAGAGAAGAGATGATGGAAGCATTCTGTTGTTTGACCCGAAGAGGCCACAGAGTCCATGCACTTTTGTAGATGAGAGAGTTTGGGATGTGTGTCTTGCTCTGAATTGTCCGTTGAAACTTGCCCAGTCCAGTTAGCTCCATGCGGTCTCAACAAACTTCGGATTCCAGTGCCCAGCAGATACGAACTCTCAAGCTGTAACACCTTCTTGACAGCAGAAGATACAAACAGAATAATCCCCGACACAGACACCTTCATCCAAAACTCCAGAGGCAAGTCACTCATCTCTTGTGAACCGCTAGAACGCGATACCTGTGTAGCCCCAGACTGAGCGAAAACACTCTCTTTGTGCAGGCCTGCTCCTGACCCAAACCTGTCCACAGTAGAAGCCTTTCTAGATCCTGAGCCATCCAGTGGCAAGTCTTTCACAGGGAGTGAGATGGACACAACCGCATCTGGGCACCGTTCTCGTCCTACTAGCAAAACCCAGCGATTGGGCTTCCCATGACACGAAAGGAAGGACCCTCGACCGTCCATCCATATCCAGCCTCCGTGCTTTCTACGGATCCGAAACACCATGCAGACGTTGGAATTGCTTGAGGTGTTTGTGTTCGCGTTCGTGTTCGTGTTCGTGATCGTACTTGTACTTGTGCCTCCACCCTCGTTGGTCGCCATGTGCGGTGGTGGATGCTTGATATTATTAGAAGCATACGGGCTTGTGCTACCAGAATTGCGATTCAAAGCTGGACCTTCACATCCTGAGCTTGCCATAGACTGCAGATAAGAGTCGTCATGCTGCAGTGTATTGGTCGCCATTTGCGGTGTAAGCATGTGAGAATGCGGAGATACAGCACCTCCTTTAAAAGGCCCACGATTCTTTGTGCGTTCGTCCAGAATCTTGAGCTCGCGAGCCATACCAGAAATGTCGCTGGGATGGCATATCGCGCCAATATGGCGGTTGATTAGATCCCGAGAATCGAATTGTAAAACCCTCCGGCACGCATTGGGTGACAAGTATTGTATCACACCGCCAATGGTCATTATGATGATGACGTCTGTCGAGAGATTGAGAAGCGAAAGCAGGCGGTCCGATTGCTTCAATAGCTCTGCTGCAGATCCTCCCACTGAAACAGAGTTACCGTTCTTTGGAAAATGCGTTTGAAACTGAGAGGCAATGGTGCTCGGATCTAAAGTAGACACAGCAGAAGAGGGCTGAACACCTGGAAGAGTGTTTGGAGCCCATGGCGATAGAATGGAAAAGGGTGGCGGTGGTGCTCTACTGGGATTGGGAGACGGGTTAACTGCACTAGGAACGCTGGTCGGAGATTGGGTAAGAGGGTCATTACTCGGAGACTTTGCGAGATAATGCCGTGAACCAGGGCGAATGGCAGACGGAATGGGGCGCATCGTCTGAACATGAGCCGGAGGTGGAGGGGAGGTAATCGGAAAGGATAGTAGCGCAATTCGAGATTCAGTGGGGAGATCAGAGTGAACTTCATGGCACAATGGCCAGGGAGGACCCGAAGAACTAACACGCCGTTTCATCCCTTCATTTGATGCAGATTGACGATAGTCGATGGAAAGAACTCTCTTATTTGAGCCTGTAGTAGCCCTGACAAGAGCGTCTGGCCTTTGAACAACATCCAGTTGAAAGCCAACAAAGTATTTGGTATTGTTGTATGTTATGGGAACAATAGACACCTTGTTGATAAAAGGAAAACCCCCTTTCCGAAAATTGATAATGTCTGTCTGGACCTCTTGCTCCTCGGAGATTGCTTTTCGTATGAGAGCTACAGCATTCGGGTCAACAAAGCTGTAGTTGTTGGTGACTGAAGCTTGTGACTCGAGATCGTTACTGGAGCGTGTGAGGGAATGAACAATATCTTCAGCGCTTCCCTGTGTAACAATAGCCTTATTCTTGGCGGAAAACTTGACTCCACCCGCAGGATCTTGAAAAATTCTGCAATTCTGACCTCTGATTTCCTGAAAGTCGTAATCAAACATCTGACAAAGAGGTTCAGAAGCATATATCATGGGCTGATCTGGGGAACTTCCATCGCTAATGCAAAAGGCGCAAGACATATCAAGAATCCCAATATCGAAACTTGGGTTTGGCCGTCTGGATACGGCTTGCAGAATGGCTGGAACATTAATCGAGCATTGGAACTGTTGCTGAGGGCCAGGCTTACAGTCGTAAGTCGGTAGGAAGGAAGGCGGCATGGCTTTTTGGAGCTGAACTGGAGCCTGAACCCCACGTGCTTGACGTGCATCAGGTGCGGACAAGGGGTTGAAGACAGGTCCCACGTGCTGGTATGGATATGGGCAAGGCGCAGAGTCAAGGGCTACGCCGCTGATAGACTGCAGACTTCCATGCCCCCATGGTGCTGGATACTGCTGAGCAGATACTGAAGCGTGCACTTTGTCTTGTTGCCATGGATATGGTGTGGAGAACGAGGAGGCTGCTTGTTTTCTCGAGCCGAAATCCAGGTATGGGGCAAAATGTGAAGTAGATTCTCCATGTAACAGTGAAGACTGTGTGGAATGCGGGACGTTTCTGTTTGAACCTGAAGTAATATTGGGCAGAACACTGAGAGGGAAAACAGGAGATGGTGGCTGGTCTTCGGCGGATTGGAACTCGGCTTCCTTAGATTGCGACGGGTGTGGATACTGCTGCATATCGCGTAGACGCTTGCCGTTTATATTGACAATATCATCTAGAGACTCGACTGCGCCTATTTCCGAGTCCATGGCTTCATTCTCCGAGAAGATAGTCGAGAGTTCCACGGTGTCGGTGGCAAGATGACGGCGAGGTATCGTGGAGTCGGTGTCATAGAAGTCAGAAGAACTGGTAGAAAACACGCCAAGACGATTTTGTGAAGTGGTAATGGGATTCATTGCAAAAGTTGGCAATGGCCGTGTATCGCTATTCGTGAAAGTAGCGCAAAAAGTCATGAAGAACCCTGTGAGCGTGTTAGAACCAAAGAATCGGAGAGACGTCTAGAAGGTGGAAGCATACAAACAGAAAAAACATCATATAGCATCAAATTAAAAATGTGCATGAGAAGAAAGAAAGAAAGAGGGTATATAAGCAAAGCGAAATACCCCCCCAATTTCGAAAGACAACAAAGCTTCTAGATAAAGCACAGCTGCATAGCTTTTCTGTGTTTATCCGAGCATGTGGCAAAAAAACGAAGAGAAATACAAGTCTCAGGAGGATGAAGAACACAAATCAAACCAAGATACAGATTCGAATGACGAGAATCAAGGCTGTACCGTCAAATGGTAGCCAGATTCAAAGGCATGACAAGACTAGACAAATATATAAGAGGGGAAGCTAGAGCCTGAAGAAGCCCGTAGAAAAGAAATTTCACAAATGGCCACCAGAACGGAAAGAGCAAAGCAAAGCAAAGCCTCAATAAGGCAGTAGACAAGGTTGAAAATGAAGGAATCACGAGGCACCAACAGAGAAGGCACAGAAAGGACAAAGAAAATGAGAAAGCACGAAGAGTGGAAACAACTGAAAAGAAGGGAGTTACGAAGACAAGACAACCAACCAAGATAAGGAAGGAGCGGATCAAAGGGTACAATAAGCTGAGATGAGTGTTCTGTAATGCGCAAAAGCCGCTTGACAACTCGTAACCATTAGCGCATAAAACACTTCAATGTCGAGTCCCGGTCTATGGATCCCAAAGCCTGAAAATGGAAGGGCACAAAAAGGTCGGTACGAGGCAAGACAGCTTGAGGGAATTGCGTCACATATAGATGAGAATAGAAACGTAACAATGGGAGGCTAGAGACTGTGCCTTTCCCCTGTAGCCACACCACCAAGTTTAGAAAAATAATCAGAGAGTAGAGATAATGAATACACCAAGAAGGTTATGCTGACACCAAAAAGAAGAAACAAAAGGGAAATACCACGATGTATAAGTGAGTATACAAATGCAGGCACTGGAACAAAGCAAGGCGAAGTGGAGTCAAGCAGTACTGCGAAAAGAAACAGACAGAAGAAGAAGGAAATATGAGACGGTATGGGAAGACAAGACAAGGAGAGACTAGGCAAGGTGAGCCGCAGATCACGGCGGGTTTGCCGTGACTGAAGGGGCTTTGTGACCTGATGAACAAAGGTGGGCGCAAAGACTGTCCAAAGCCTGGTGCGAATGAGGAAGAAAGAAGAAACATAAAACATGAAATGGCACTGGCCAAGAGAAGAGGCAAACGGTCAAAGACAAACAGGCAAGGAGAGGAAGAAGAACAGAAGAAAGTCAAAACGAAGGATAAGCAAGTAGAAAGAGAAAGGAATATGGACAGAGTCAAGTCTGATCACAAGGAAGTACAAATACAAGTGGCTCTGCTATATCCATAGGGTGAGCATCTTCTGGCACACTTGCTTGCCTCTATGCAAAATACGGAAAGAAGAAGAACCACGAAGGCACCCAATGATGCAGTTACAGTGTCAGAAAGCATCTTTAGCCCCAGGGATGTAGAATAGGAGCCATTAAGAGTAAGCTCTCTCTTTTCAAGAAAAAGAAAGAAACCCAATATTTGCCACGAAAGGCCAAGGCTCGTAAGGAAGAAAAGAAAATACAAGATGGGGCTTTAGCTGTAGTTGGGGCAGGGAACTTGGCAATTACATGCCGGAAAACCCGGATGACCACTTAACAAAGCTATATAACACCCAGATAAGAGAGGGCTCAGATGAGACGAATCGACACGGCTGACCTACCTCATGAAGACCAAGATACGAACCAAAGTAGCAGATGAAGCCCAGAGCAAGTGACTGGACGCGAGTGACATGTATATTGGTGCAACATCCACAGTTACTGTAATACCCATTCCCTATTCCAAGTATTTATGTTGCAAATACCAGTGGACTGACCAGAGTATTCCAAAGAGGAAGGAGGCCCACGCCGTCAGCGGTTGCTGCACATCTACATCTACATCTACAGGTATGATATAACTGCACCCGCCACTAAAGTAGAAACTCAAAGATATGCAAATGAGGGGTTAGAGTAGGACATTGGGGTACACAGAACCAGTGTTTCGACATCTGGTTCTTTATTGTTCTTCCACTTACTAGGGTGGGAGTTAATAGCGGAAGTGTTTACGCGGTTGCATTAGAAATAACTGGGCGTAGAGGCAGCAGTGGCAGCAAAGGACTCGCTAACTGTGACGTCTGTTATGGCCGGGACGCGAGTGTTGGGCGTATCGCTAGGAGAATAAGTAAAACGGAAAGATGGCACATCTAAAATATATGCATGAATGTATAGACATCAGCAAGAGGGCTATATACCTATGCAAGACATTTCATTCATTACCAAACGGGAAAAGCTAGCATTGATTTCAAAGAGAGGGGAAGTTATACGAGTTCAACACTTAAAGTGAAGCAAGAAAAGAAATAAAACGAGACCAGCGCACCAAGCCAGAGGCCAGAAGAACAAAAAAAAGCCTTTGTGACATAGTCTCCTGACTGGCCGGCAACAGTCAGACAAGTCTCGACAAAGGAAAACGAAGCAGCAATATAACAATATTCTTTTGAAAAGGAAAAGGGAAAAGAGCAGAAGACGGGGTTGCAGCCCAACGGGCGGGTGGTGGCTGGGCGTGGTCTTTCTTTGATCTCGTGTATTCGTAGTGTAGCCGCAGTCTGTCCTGCGGCTACCCGTAAAGCGGCCGCTGGATTGGACTGTGTTGGGTCTAGTAGACATCCACGCCTCGTCTCTTCAAGTCGATGGAAGACGGCACTGTACTGGCTGTGTTGTGGACGGTATATTGCCTTTTGGCATACATACACAAAGTATATGTATGTACATAGGCATGAGTGGGCATGGGCACATGTGGGGCTTCAGTTGGTGGCTGTGGTCTGGCTGGGATAAATGTCACATTTCCGCCCAGTTTTCCCACCTTTGCATGATGCCATGCGCCTTTTTCTTTTGTCCAACGCACATGTGGCTGTCTCCTGAGGGCTAGTAAGCCCAATCTTTAAAGGTACTGTAATTTACCCTGAACTATCGAGAGTCGGGCCTCTGCCTCCGTGTCTTCCACCTCTCCCCCTCCTCTTTCCTTTATTCCAGCGGTAAAGGACACAAGGCCCGTCCAGTTCCTTTCATGGTTCACGCTGTAAGGCGCGTTACAGATGGGAGCCCCATCTATTGTTTGTGTACTTTTCTCTCGTTTACTTGCAATGTCGCCCCTCTACACAGCGTATCTACCTGTGCCGTGGCTAGTTCTTGTGGTTCTCTTTCGGGTGCATATGCCACCATTATGTACCAAGTAAGCACTGGACCCTCACACAAAAGTAAAAGGACGGAAGTGTGGGTATACATAATAGTTACAGCATTGGGCTGCTACTGTGCCTTGGCTTGGGCTCTTGCTTGCTGAGAGCAGACATTTTCCTTGTATCCCATGAAGGGGCGTTGCAATGACAGAAAACAGAATGTTTACCAATACCACCAAGATAAACAAAGACTTGTGCACTTGTACATACCAAAATGCTGACAACTCACGTTACACACATGCTTGTCTGGACAACGCCACCATGTTTCTATTTTGCCACAGCAGAAAACATAAAGAAAAGAAAAGAAAAAGAACAACCAGAACACAGAGAGAAAGCAGGAGAACCCCCGGTTCTCGCGGGCTCTTTTTCCTTTTATTTTTTTGCACTTGGTTCTCAACTGCTTTAGCATAACGGCATATAAGGGCCTCGTGAGAATCACAACCAAAGCGGATATAATATAAATCACTAGCGCAAAAAGTAAGTGCATCGAGCGGTGGCTTTCTCGCGAGCATATGCATGGATTTGGATGCACTGCATGAGTAAGTAATATAAAGTACTATATTCGTGTACCTCTGCATGTGCTGTTTCATGCTATCGCTATTTATCGTCATTGTACAAGGCATTATAGGAATTAGATTAGTTAGATACATATCCATATCCATATGCAGACATGTCTATATATGCATGCATAGTTGTGTATCGTCTATATATGCGGCTCTTGGTAGTAGACGTATACATACCTGCATGCATGCATGTACATATACCCTCCATAGACCCTATCTATATACCAATCTGCGTTAGCATCTGCTTTTGCTAATCTTGTTTCTGTCATCGGTATCAACAGCCAGGATGGAAGCACCTACCTACAAAGCCATTACAGATAGGGAAAGGAGAAGAGCACAGCATATCAAGATACATTATAATGTTCATTCACTTGTCCAAGCATGAGAACAGAAATAGCCGACTTGTGTGTATTCTCCGACGCACTCTACATCAGATCTTGAGTCTCGCTGATGAAGCAGAAACTGTTGATTGGTTTTGAAATCATGAAGAACTGTGGCAAGTCGGGAAAGCAACAGATTACACTGTCACATCCTCAATGCAAATGCAAGCCTCGTTATGAAGCGGGCGCTTTTATCTTGTTTTGCTTTGTTGTAAAGGCAATAAAGACGACTGCTGAAAGCTTCCGTTCTGGGCAATAGCGGTACATATATAGCACTGCTGATACAGATGTTTGAATATACAATAGATGCCATCGTGATGATTCAATATACGACTATAGATGTATATGTATGTAAATGCTATCTCGAGTAAAATCACTCACTCACAAATCCGACGCCAGAAACGAAGAAAAGAAACAATGGTATTGACACTTCAAAGTCTCTCACAAACCAAGAAATAAAGAAAAAAAAAAAAAAAACA
>CM069897.1:4113819-4143878 GCA_036034705.1 Thielaviopsis punctulata
GCGGGGCTCCTTACTGCAAGATGACTGGCCCTTCATTACCGTATCATTTGTCGCCATGAACCAATCACCGTTGTTCTAGCCTTCACTGACAGTGCTACTGACCCCTGCAAGACTTCGTGCACTGTATTTATCCCCTGTTGTTTAAGTACTAGTGCTTCTACATGCCGTCTTCTTAACCTCTTAGGAGCCAATGCCCCTACAAATTTTGCTCAAAAGTCTTATCGTGCTATCAGCGGGGTACTGTGTACGAAGCATCAAGCAATGAGTGTCTAACAAACACAGGTACTCAGTACTATTTAGCACCATCAGAAAAAAAAAAAAAAAACCAGCGTCATTTACCAGTGCGAAAAAAGTTTCACTATAAACTCGTCACAATGCGCTAGTACGCAAGGAATAAGGAATACGCAAAGGCGGTGAAAAAAAAAAAAAAAAAAGAATTAGGGTGTGTCCCGCACAAGGGTTAGAACGCATGTACATACATACATCATGCACCATATGTATGTATGTAACATATGTCTGTATGTACCATTCATTATTCCGGTCTATTGCAACGCACCGACTCCGCCATCGCGATTTAAAGTTTGTAGGGTCCGCATTTCAGCTTCTGGTCGTCTTTGTAGAAAACTGTAAAACCTTCATGCAATTAACTGATTCTCCCGACAATAATTGTCACATGACAGGAATTTCCGCCATATCCCCTTTTGACTTGGACAGCTGTGGCCTAGGGTGGGTGGCGATAGATACAAATAACATATACTTAAGCTGTGGATATCCCAATATGCCGTGTCTCTTGGAAACAACTCTAGCTCTGTCACGCGTTGTTGGATATTTTGGAGAGTCTCATGCTACTTTGTTGTTTGCCTCCAATGCCGAGCAAATTGTGAATACCCCCCCGCCTTATCTCACTTGTATTGCATTGCACTCTGTTTCATCGCGCCATCGCACCATCAACGTACCTTTCTTGTCTTATTGGAATACCATATGTCTGTGTGTCATCATCATCATCATCATCATCATCAGTAACCCCATCAAGTTACATATCTCAACCTCTTATTTTCTAGCAGCTGTTAAGCTTAACATCCAGCCAAACCAAGCCCCCAGCCAACAAAATCGAAGCGCAAACGCACAGCAATCTGCAGTGACTGCATGAACGACAAAATACATAGAACAAAAACAGAATTACCCTGAACGTGAAAAACTGCAATCGGTTTCGATTCCCCTTTTTTTTTTTTTTCATATCTACATACATATACAACTGCCGATAGTTGCTTCTCCTTGCTCACATAACCAAGTTATCCCATCTCTTTGTTCTCTATTTGCTTGGCTTGGTTTTGGAGCAGTTTGAATTGTCTAATTTCGTCATAACTTGCTTCCGCTTTGAGCTTCATATTCAATCCATCAAGTTCAACTAACATGGAAGCCCCCTCTGCCTCCACCTCCACCAAAAGACAGAGTCCTGTGGCGTCTGAGCCCGTGACTATTCCGGCATCTTCTGGCGCTAGCGCCGGTCCGCGCACCGTTCCTTCAAACCAGCCTTCAATCGCCAGTCTTCGCAGCAATGCTTCTAGCTCTTCCGGCAATGCCAGCGGTCCGCCCCCCACTATAGGCCTTCCTGTGTTGGCTACGCACAGACAGTCCCTTGCCGAGAACCTTCACAGCGTGCCGTCGTCCCCACGGTCGGTTCGCCATCCGTCTTTTACACAGGCTGCACTGCAGGATCTCATTAGCAGCCAGAGCCAGGCTACTCACCGCAACCGCAAGCTGAACCCGCGATTTTCTGACCGCGACTGGCACGATGTTGCTATCGGTGAACTGTCCATATTGGAGGATGTGAAGTGGGTGACTATGGATACGACTGTGGAGGAAGCAACCAATGTATGTACTATTGATTTTTTTTTTTTTGACTTCAACAACATTGACTTATTCCCACTAGGTGCTTCTCAAAGCGGCCCCTACCAACGCAGTTCTTATTCGTGAATCTTCTAGCTCCAAGACGGCCATCTCGACCTTTGACTTTAACGATCTGAACGCCTATCTGCTGGTCATTGTTGGTATTGCGAAGCCCGATGACGAAACCCGCCCTATATTTGCAGAGCTTGCGTCCAAGGCAAAGAAGGGCCAGCCTTTAACCATTCGTGATATCCAGCCTGTCTGCCACAAGGAGTCGCTGATTACTCTGCCGCATAGTGAAAAGATTTCCAAGGCTATCGAGGTTCTGGGAAGCGGCATCCACAACCTGCTTGTGGCGGATGCTGCTGGTGATGTCATTGGACTTCTTGATCAACTCAAGATTCTCGAGTTCTTTTGGCAGGAAGGCGTGAACTTTCCCGCTATCGAAGGCACTTACTCGTCAAGCATACAGGATCTTGGAATTGCTAGCAAGAAGATTTTGGCTGTTGGGTAAGTTTTCAAATGGAAACCTTGTCAGTAACGGCCTGTCTTGCTAATGCGAATACGACTATAGACAAGAAAGTCCTCTAGCCGATGCTCTGCTGTTGATGTACAATGAAGGACTCAGCAGCCTGGCAATTGTCGACGCTCACCAAAAGGTTGTCGGAAACATTTCGACAGTCGATGTACGTCATCTCACGACATCCTCCAGCGCGCCGCTTTTGCATTCGTCCTGTCTCCATTTTATTTCCGTGATTTTGAATGCCCGTGGCGTGGACCAAGGCCGTGACTCGTTCCCTGTGTTTTACGTAACCAATTACTCGACGCTCTCGCACACTATAGCCAAGCTTGTGGCTACTCAGTCGCATCGCATGTGGGTGGTCGAAGCTGCTTCTCCGGCTACTTCCTCCCCTACCACGCCGCTCATGTCTCACAAGACACCCTCAGCCAATCCGCCAACTAGCCCTGTAGTCGTGCCGCCCATGTCAGGCAGCTACCTGTCCTCGTCGCCCAACTACGGGTCATCTCTCTCATCGGGCCCTGGCGGAGGCAACAACAGCATGTCAGGGCGCCTCGCAGGCGTGGTTTCATTGACGGATATTCTTAACCTCTTTGCAAAGACGACGGGCTTGAATCCTGCGGACCCGAGTGAACAGCGGGCTAGACGGAGAAGAAGCTCCAGTGCTTCGGTACGGCCGAGCTTGGATTCGGTGCGCACGAGTCTTGACTTGCGTCGGTAAATACGACAAGATTTGTGAAAGAAGAGTGGCAATTTCGTTTACCAAGAAAAGTTAAGTCGCCAAATTGATGTCTCAAAAAAGGCTTACTTTGTTTTACCAATAGTGATTTTTCTCTCTACTTATGCATAGAACTTGTTTGGGGTATCATATGGTTTTAATCTGTTTTTTTTTTTTTTCCTTTTTATTAATGAAGTTAATGATATCGCCTTTCAGCGTTGTATGCTTTCGTAAAGTGGGAGTTTTTTTTTTTTCAATGTGTGCTGAGTGTGGTTTACTGATAACAAGTGTAGATAAGAGATGAATAAACCAAGATAGTTGTGAAATAAAAAAAAGATCCCGTCAAGTTCATGATGGGATGAGATGGGACGAATCACTCCGAGCTCTCATCATTCTCCTCTTCCTCTTCCTCCACAGCAGCAGCAACACGCTCCTGCTCGTCGGATGTAAACGTCGCCGCGCCCTGCTGCAGCGCGTGAATCAACAACTGGATTGAGTCAGTCTTGAAATCCTCGGCGGCACGCACGCGGTCCAGGTCTTCGGCGAGCTCAACGGTGGTGCGCTGGAGGTAGTATGCCGAGAAAGCTTCGTTGGTGCTGTTTGAGGACATGGTTTTTTTTATTTGGTGGGCGTTGTGTTTGAGAGTATGTATATTGTGAAAAAGAAAATATATAGGGATGTATGTAGCTTGTGAAGGAGAGTTGGATTCGGGTACAGAAGATTTGAATGAATGGGGGTGGTAAAGTAAAGTAACGATGGTTAAAGTTAGTCCGATGTTTTGCCAACGTGAAGTTTTCAGCAAATTTCTAGGGTCACACAAGTGTGCGCATCTGGCCAATTATATCTGCGCAAGCCCATTAAAAGCGGAGACGCATTCGCTGTTGCTTTGGAATAATATATATGTACATAGTAAATTTATGCTACACTACTTCTTGCATATGTACATATGTACATATATCCCAAGCACTTGTCATATCAAATCATACTACTACATGCTAGTTGCATCGCCTATATGGTATAGCCATCCATGTAGCGTTGGCTCTAATGAATGTGGTATTCATGTTTACTTATCAGGTGTAAGCTGACAAAGGTCGCCCACACCATATTTTTTTTTCCCCGCGTAGCCCACGCACGTCATTTATAAACTCTAACTTCCACACTGTTGTTCTCCCTTTTGACTTTCCGCCACACTTCTCTTTCTCCCCAACAAAGAATACCATCACCTTCCTTGACAGAGGCAAGATACATATATGTCTATTTGCATTGAAAAAAAGGTAAATTTATTGTTGTCAGGTATATCGAGATTAAAAAAAAATGAAACAGGGTATCGTCAAGTATCTAAAACATAAAGAAATAAAAAAAAATAAACACAAAGCCCGCACTCCTAGTCGTTCACTCTAGGGAAGAAACCCCATCAAAAGTGCATAGGGACAAAGTACGATATCGGTGACATGACTGGAAGATGGTCCGGCCATTTGACAACGACCTTGGCAACTGACCAGACGGATCACTCATAAAGACCATCCCCGGCTCGGCCACATTAATGCCACTGCAACAATGGCGTAATTAGGTGAAAAGATAACTTTTTTTTCTAGGCACGCCAGGCCTTTTCCTTGCGGACGGCCCAGCCCTTGAGAGCCAAGACGAAAAGGACCCAGGCCATCAATAACCCAACAATGCCCATGGTGACAGTGTAAAGGAACATGGCATCGAGTTGGTTACGAATAATAGCATCGACAGTGTCAGAAGCCTAGATAGCTCAAGGGTTAGAAAATCAAACGACACGTCTTTAACATGGAAGAAAGACAACTGAAACTTACACTGGCCATGAAAATAAGACCGCCAGCAATCAAGCCAAACGACGTCAGAAGCTCAGTCGGCGGACGAGAAGGATACACAGAGGTAGGAGGACGCAGCCAAAGAATAATATAGGTAAGAGCACGAGAGAACGAAGCAGCTGCCAGCAAATCGCCCCATTGCTTGTGGACCATGGTCGAAATCATGGAAGGTTGCTCATGCGAGCTCATCATGATGCCCAAAAGCAGAATAACCACAGCCGGAATCGGATTCATCGAGAAGCTGTACTGGCCAGGCTTCTCAATCTCGCCACGCTCGCGGTCAACCATAAGACCTTCAGACACCGAAATAGACTCGTCAACAGTAGTGTTGAGCAACTCCCGCACTACAGACGACTCGATGAGCATACCGCAAGCTCCGCCGCCGATAAAGAGAATAGTAATCGACAGGTGCTCGAGATCCTGGTGCGTCCATACGCCATCTTGACTACCCAGGTGCTCCAAGAAGACATTGGTGATGCCATACACGAAAATGAGGAAGCTCTCAGTGAACTCGGCCGTGGGGCGCCAGCCCTGACCAGCACGACGAGGACGAATGTTCCACGCCCAACCAAAGTCGCCAAAGCTACCAGACCAGCGGCCGAGAGTCAGGAGACCCAGCCAAAAGAAGATTCCACCCTTGATCCAGTGGGCCAGTCCAGAGTAAATGCGAGTATCCTCAAAGAAGCGACCAACAGTAACAATGCCACAAGCAAGCGTGACGAAACCCAGAGGCAAGATAACACGATCCACTGCGTCATAGTAGACAGCAAAAATGCGCCAAACACGAGCAGAGAAGAAGCCGGCAATAGTCTCAGAGGCGCGAGTCCACTTGGTGGCTGAGCCAGGAATGAAGGCAGGCCCCGAGGCAAACCCTACATCTTCCTCCTCGTCAAAATGCTCCTTATGCATGTTGTTTAGTTCATACTGCGCATGCTCCGCCACAGTCGAGGCAGAACTACTTCTAGAGTGCGAAGAGGAGCTATGAACAGTGCTATGGCCGCTGTCATCAGAGAGGCGGTAGGGACCGGGGCTTCGCAATTGTTGCGAAGAAGATTCGGTAGGGATGAATGCGACTTGCTCATACTGTTGCGTGTGAGGCTTGGCAAGACCTTGTAAAACACCAGCAAGCTTTCCAACAATCCCAATGGCAAATTGAGTGGTAAGAGTGACGGTAACAATCCAGCCCAACTTGTGGTGAGCGTTGTTGGGATACAAGTCGGGAGTACTGGCGTTGTAGCCAATGGCAATGAAGACACCAAGAGCGTTAAGGGCACCAAAGACGAGCTGAGAGACAATGGTAAAGCGGGAGCGTGCGATCGAGAACATGACGGCTAGAAAGAGAAGATGTTTAGAAGGCGATCGATCAATGGGAGAGGGGGTTTTTTTTCTAGGGAAGGGGGGGGGGGGGGGGGGGGGTGGCAGAGAAAAAGATACTTACCAACTGGCAGAGAAACAACCCAAGCCACACACATGATGACAATGTGAGCAAAGAGAGCCCCAGAGTGCTTTGGGTAGTTGAAGTATGAATTGGGAGTCTGGGGTTCTTCTGGAGTGTCGACTGTGTGGTTCTCGGCACCCATGCTCATAGTTGAGCTTTCACCACCGTGAGCCAAAGCCATGGCAGCAAAGAGCAACACGGCCGGCGTGAGAGAAGACATCATGGATTTCATCATGAATGAGTCAATCGCACAGCGAATGAAGCAACAAAAGAATAAACGCTAGGAATAACAAATACAAGAGAAATGTGAAGAGAGAAAAAAGGGTACGAGGTGCAACCAAGCAGAAGTGCAGTACAAAAAATTTATATATGTAGTACTTGGTCTCAAACCCGCAACGGAGCAGCACAGGCCCTGGCCTTTAGTGATGTAATGGCAGGTTTTCCCTAAGCGAGACGCACCAAGAACTAGGACCAGGGGCAGGCAAAGGAAAAGGGAACGGAGTGGAGATGTAGCCAAAATAATGAAGGGCAGGGGATAAAGGATATTGACAAGGTTGCAGAATTGGATGTATGTATGTATGTATGTATGTATGTATGTATGTATGTATGTATGTTTTTTTTTTCTCTAGGTAGGAAAGCAGCGGCTCCGGCGTCTGGCGTGAGAACTGCAGCAACGGAGATAACTCGAGAAGCGACGGATGAAAAAGACGGAGAGAGAAGAAACAGAAGAGAGTAGAAGAAAGTAAAGAAAGGAAGAGACGATAAAGGAACCAAGTCAAGATCTACATACACACATGTATGTATGTACATAAGTAGTCGCTCCCGTTCGCGAAAATAACAGGAAGCTGCAACTACCTTCGTTCCTGCTTAAAACTTGTTTATTCCGAACCCAAGTACATATACATATACATACATATGATGTATGTATGTACAAGTTGCCTAGAAAAGGCGTGTGCTGAATATGTAGTTTCGATTTATGGAGCCAGTAACCAGATTCAGAAGTCTGTGGTCGCGATGATGAAAAGTGAAAAGATTTTCTGTATAACGAACAAACTCCGACAAAAGAAATAAATCAGCCGCGGTTGTTGCACAGACAGCCGTGGCAAGCGATTGCAGAGTAGAGTAATCCAGCAGGGAAAAGTGGAAGCACCCAGCAAAATAAAAGACAAAATGCCGTTGTCGGTTTGATGCTCTGCTTATGGCATTGACAAGCACGGAGACCCCCAAAACAGATATCGACTTGAGAGACGCAAGACGGCCAGATTTGATCACGACGTTGGTATCGTAGCTTGCTTCTTTTGGATAGCAAGGTCAAGCTTTGCCGGGGGGTTGTTGCGGGTTACAGCTTTGGACCAAGATGTTGCAGGGGCAAGAAACAAGGCCAAGGTTTTCTTGTGAAGCTTCGGTTTCTTCCTGATATGGGCGAGTCAGATCCTGGGCTGATAACGGTTTCGGGCTCATACGAGCAGAGTGGTGTGTTGGTTGAATGTGGTCGGTAATGGGAGGCGTGTAATGGGATTGCCGAGATGCTCAATTTATGTGTGAAGAGAAAGCAAAATGACAAGCTCAAATCTGACTTTTGTATGTACGCAGTATATTAAATTCAAGAATATCACTTGGAAAGAATTGAAAAGAATTGACCTGAAGAATTATGACTATCGAGAACAACCCGGGATGCGGAAGCAACCTCTTTAAATACTTGAAATTTGCCTTGGCTTCCTGGGTCAACTTATGTTATGTATATGAGATATACATATACTACGTATGTACATTGCTCATGTATGTACGACATCAACAATCTTGTAATTAAGCTACTTTATTCATGATTTTGCCTGCTTGGAGAACCGTGTTAGTGGGGTGTAAGACTTGTTCACCATGAACCAACACTAAAAGCCAAAACAACAAGCGCCAAGCGGGAGAATTGCTAGACGAACAAGTCAATATTCTAAGCATGAGCCATAAGTAGACGTCATACTACATGTACAGAGATTGTTTATGATTTTTTTTTTCCGAGTTTTACTCGATGCACACTTTGTGTGTCTACAAGTGGACTTGATTAGCAACTAGATGTAGTGAAGGCTACCTACCCAGCACAAGGAACTCTCGGCCACCCATAACGCCAAACTGCAGTGGCATTTGATTTTCTGGGCAGCTCGAGCGGCATCAAGACCACCGGGGATCGGAATCCTTAAGCCCGGTGTTTTATTCCCGGCATGTTGAGATCCAGAAACTATTCTACAGAGTAGCTATGTATGGAAAACGACAATGCTGTCTCATGAACAAATGCATCTTCCATGCGTCTGACTAAAAACAAGTCCTAGAGGGGGAAGACAAGTACGCAGTAATTTGAGAGACCAAAAACTCTCAACTTAGGATTCTCTGATGTATCACCACTCATTATGGATTGTGGTGGGCTATCATATCTTGTTCGTCTTGAAGATGCAAGTGGCGGGTCATAAGACACAAATCCCCAGAGCCATATGACCTTTCACTAAGTGTACTACATACATACTTACTCTGTATGTACATGGATCTGCATCTCTACTCCTCCATTACAAACGCCGAGACGGCCAAGAACCAGCAAGTATCCGGCCAAGATCAAATCAGAATTTACTGAATCCCGACAACTCCGAGAGTTAACTACATAGAAAACAAGTGAAGAGGAAGAAAAAAAGAGGTCAAGAAAATCGAAAAACATCAAAGGAAGGGCCAAAAAATCATGTGCCATCAGCAACCTGTGTACGTAGTATGTACATATGTATGTGTGTACTTGGATGTCGGGATCGGAATTCTAGATTGGTCTGATTTTAACACAACAACATCTCATGACTCAGGTTTCGGGATTCGAAGTTTTTTATGTTAAATGCGACGTCAAAGTGCAGCTCCACGTATGTATATGTACATAGGTACTAGTATGTATCTAGTCAGAAGGTATTAGTAACCTTGTGACGGCGGCATTTAAACGCGTCTGAAGAAAGCACCAAGTACGGCTAAACACTTGGCTTTTCGGCGGCGGCGGCGGTAAGATAAATACTTACTATGTACATACATGTACATATGTATAGGTAGTACTATACATACTCAAAGTCAGACAACCATTTTATGATGTCTTTGTCTTTTCTCTGGTCTTCGATGCGTTTCTTTCTTCCCGCTTGCTTCTGGTTTCTGGTACAACAAGCCCACCAACTTCTGTATCTTCTTCTCCTATTCACAGCTTCTTACAGCGACATGTCACAATTTATTCGCATGCAACGGCCGCTTTCATACCGTCATCTTTTGCCGGCAAACAAAGTCTCAACGGCGCGGCACGAAATGTGCAGAAAAATGTGTTAGCGGATAATATATGTACATAAGCCCGGCGTATCTTTTGCACCAACGATATTAAGAACAGAGCCGTTTACAAAAGGTAATCGACAAATAACTAGTGAAGGAAACAAGAGATTACCGCTTACAAACCAAACATCAGACGATGGTCATGATACTACAATTGCATGAGCCCACGGCTGTTGGAAACAACACTTACAAACGTCTTATTCCCAAGAACCTTGCAAGTTGAAACGATTGCCTCTCTCCAACCTGTGAATTCCGGATTTACAAATACAAGTAAAATAAAAAATAAAAAATAAAAATAAAAGTGTAGGTCTTGGCATGCTGTGCCGATTTCCGATAACAGCTTCAAGTGACGATGGAGATGGAAATAGAGCGGAATAGGCGGAATCATTAGTCCGTTTTATTCAGCAACCACCATTTTTCATCTTGGTTCTACTCAATGATGAGGGGCTTCAAATGTATATGTACATATGTATTGCAAAGCACCTTACATGCACCTCTTCTTGTCATTTGCTAACGTTGGCCCACGTGTGTTTAAGCGATGATGATTGCCTTTGTACTTGTAGCTTGTACTATGTATGTATGTATGTATGTATGTATGTATGTACATATACATACGTATACATACAGTATCAACTGATGAAAATTCTGTGCATTAGCACTTGCCGTCATCCTCCGGTTCTTCTCTGAACGCAAACTCAAGCCAACCTTTGTTCTTTCAACTTAATATGTACATGCATACATACTGGTATATAGTACATACATACCATACGTATTTATAATCAATGAAAAGCGGTGGCTGGACGAGCTTTCAAAGTGCAGTTACAGGTAGGTTACCATATCTTGAAAGCACTTGCATCGCCTATTTCCATGTTGATTCCGGCTTACCAAGACAATTACACAGACTACGTAGTATGTAGATCACCGCTTACTTGATAAAAGTCTTCGTTGGTTGAATACTAAGTAGTAGCACAAAGAAAGTAACAACTATTGCATGTATGTAGACTTCGGCGGACTCCATTCCGTAGAGTCCATTGTATGTGCAAGTATGTACTACATACATATACATGCCTGTATCTCACCTCACAAACAAGTCCACTTTTGAGCCTTCAGATCGAATCGTGGTATTATGTACATACTGGTATATCCCATTGATATTCTCGCTTTTCAAATTACCTAGCCGACGGAGTTCTAGATCTTCTACAAGTGTGGAGGACCGATCAAAGTGCGCTTATTTGGTCAAATTAAGCTCTCTTCTGTCATGTACTTGCATACTTGTACATACATGTTGTTATGCGCAGCCGCCATCCGCCATCCCATAACCAAATGTTGGCCTTGTGAGAACCCAATTCCACGTTCGTGTTTATCCCTGGGTACAATTTCGTGGGCAAAATCAGGCACATCTTATGTTATACTTTTCTCTACTCCAAGAAAGCATGGCTTCCATAAACGGACAAACACGTCTTTCTCAATCGCGATCCCCCCCCCCCTTTTTTAAATATGCACATGTTGAGGCTTACGCCGCTATTTATGCAGGGTCTATGCTTAAATTGACATCATTATTCTTGTGTTGCACATCACCCTATGATGGTGTCTCAAAGCTCCAAACTTGTCTGCAGTTATAGATACCGCCTTCAAGCTATATTTCCCCTCATTGGGCTTACTTCGCCACCCATTTCCACCGGCCATTTCCAAGCATATCTTCCGACACAACCAAGTTCTCTCCCTCCAACTTCTGCAATATCTGAAGCACATTTCCCTCCGCTGACCGCACAAGCTTTGTGTCAAGCATAGGATACATGACCGCTACCAACTCCGATACCTTACGTCCTTCATCTCCGGCCTTCTTCATTATCTCAATCACTTGCTTCTCTCTTTTTATGCGGTGCTCCAGGTACTTGCTAATCATGGCTGCTCCATTCTCAACAACGGGACCGTGGCCGGGATATGCCTGGCCATTGAACATGGTACGCATCCGCTGAAGGGACTTGGTATATATAGCCAAGTTCTCAAAGACGGCGGTTCCATGACCAAGAACGTTGTCACCGGTGATAAGGGTGTCTTCTTCAACAATCAAAAAAACCATATGGTCGGTAGTGTGGCCGGGCGTGTGGTACGCCTTGAGAGTAACCCCACAGGCCCTGAATTCGGCGCCGTCAGAGATATGAAGCTGGTTTTCTCCCGGTGCATTCTTATACACAGTGACCTGTGGGCACAGTGCACGCAAGTCGTTGATACCGCCGACGTGGTCTGGATGCCAATGCGTCAGAAGCAAGTCGCGTACTGTGGCGTTCTCCTGCTCCAAGACTCGGCGCAGGTCCTTGATCCAGTTAGCGTATCCTTGACCACTGTCAACCAGGATGCGCTCCCGTCCGGTCCCTAGCAGGTAGGTGTTGGTTCCTTGAAGGGTAAAGTGGCTCGGGTTACCGCCGATGATGCGAATACATCTCTCCGAAAGCCGTTCAACGTCAGGCAGCTTTGGCAGTCCGGCCGGGACCTCTGGGCTATGGTTGTGACGCAGAGGCATGATGAAAGTAAAATCAGAAGTAAGTTGTAGTGTCTGTTTGTTGGTAAATTAGTGTTTTTATGTGGAAAGCATTGGTTTTTGAATAAACAAATTGGCCATCGCTGTTGTTCTTTTAAACACACGCGCTGCAACTTTTAGCCGAGGTTAGATTTGTCTGATGTTTAGGGACCAGAATTCAATTGCCATAGGGCGGTAACACAAGGACTTGGAGGTAAGGTTTTTTTCAACAACTACGAAAACGCCAAGAGATTTGACACTCATAACAGCAACATACTGGGATATACAAGTAGTTTATGCTATTTTTTCCAGGTTTTTCTCCAGTATACAAAGATTGGATCTGTAGATACAAGGAGAATGATGGCTTCCCAACTAGAAACAGCATTCCGAATACATAATGAGCAGCTAATGATATATAACAATCTTTAAATTTCAACCCCTTTGTTTTGCATAAGATCAACAATATATCTCATAGGTGAAAACTTTACAAGATACAATGAGTGCTTTTCTGCTGCTGTATCAAGAGCAATGACTGCTTGCTTCTACATTGTCAAATATTGAATGCAGGAGAGAGTTGGGTTATGCTATGCTAGGGTTACTAGGGTTAAATAGAAGCCCGCCAAGCGCAAAGCCATTTACCAAATTCAATGGGCAACAGCACAAAACTGGCGATATTACCGATACCACAAAAATCGCAGCGCATCGTGTCGCATTGCATCGCATCGCATCACCACTTTGTATCGCGCCTGCAGCCAAAACACCTCGAATTCCTCACTCCAAATTGACTGCACTGCCTTTTGCCGCTTTCAGTCGCGCAATTTTGCCGCCCGAGATAAAGTCAATTGTTGTGGCCCTTCGTCATTATTTAAAGGTCCTGACTGCGCTGCGCGTGTGCTCTTTCTCAGGGCAACTGCCCCGGATTTTATATTCGCCGACAGCGCCTTCCGTTTCTACACACAAATAATCCGACGTGTTTCCTTCCACCTTGCGGTACTTTTTGCTGTTTACCTCTGTCTACTTGTTTTTATCTTCCTCCGCATCTAGACAAGTCGATTTAGTCCTCTTTTCGCCGCACTTGTTTCACTCTATAAGTCGAGTATAAAAGCCCAAGATCACGCTTCCAATCTCTGTCAATTCAGTTCCAGGTTTTTCTCATTTTCTTCTTTTATACAAACAACGAACGACCCGACGCAATCTTGCTGTAGCCTTGCCTCATCACCGCCAAGCTTCAGCCTTGTACCTATCGCGAGATTCTCCTCATTTTGGCTTCGTTTCCAATTGCACAATTGATCCCTCGACACCGACTTGTTGCCTTGTTTCATAACTCAACACACATATAAAAAGGTCTAAAATGTCCAAGGCTTCAAATATCCAAGCGATGGCCAAGCAACAAGCGCGCGTCAACCCGCCAACGAAGGGAACCCCCATGTATGGGTGTGGTAAGTGCATTCTTGGAATACAAGACAAGGCAATCAATGTTGTCCCTTGTAGGAACAGGAACAGGCACAGACACCCGCTAACACATATCACAGAACATACGCAGATGCTCCTAACTCAACCGCAGGAGAATATCAACACCTGCATTAACAACTACAAACTGATTCTTCGCCGCATTTTCGACGATGTTTCCCCGACCGTCCCTCAAACTGCGCGAAACAGCTCTGGTCAAGTTGTCACCACAATTACTTCCAACTACCTGTGTTTACAATGCCCAGATATTGTCACAGAAGATGGTATTTCTCAACATGGCGACAAAAAGGCGCACCGCTTTTGTATGGATCTCTTTTGGAATATGCTTGATTTTGATACAAGTCAAACCTTTGCTAACAATGCACACATACAGATGTCGATTCCCGAAGTGGAGTGTTATACTGCCACATGTGCGACGACCTAGTGTACGATCCAACGCTAGAGGAGCTTCGCTTGTTGAAGCAAGGCACTGGTACATTCTCTCGTAAGTATCCATGTTAAATTATCATTTGTACTTGGTGCTAATCAGGATCACCAGGGCGGAAGAGACGGGTAGATGACATGTCGGTCGATGACGCCCGTGAGGAGATGCGTTTCATTTCTACAAACACAACCGCGGTTTCTTGTAGAGCAAACGGCTTGCGTGGTCTCTACAATGCTGGTGCCACTTGCTACCAGAATGTAGTTCTCCAGAGCTTTTTACACAATCCGATTCTTCGGAACTACTATCTGTCTGACAGACACGCCGGGTGCAACGTCAGTCATTGCTTAAGTTGTGCAATGGATGACGTTTTCCAGGAATTTTACGGTGTTGAAAACACCAACGGATACACCCCGGCCAACATTCTTTCGGGCTTTTGGATCTCGGAAAAGAAGGCCTTTGAGAACCTGGTCACCACGAGAGAACAAGACGCCCATGAGTTTTTCCAGTTCCTGGCAGAAGAGCTGCACGAGCGAAACAGCGAGCTGGAGGGGAAGAAAGAGGAAGGGGGCGATGGCAATTGCGCGTGTATTGTCCACCAGATCTTCCACGGCAAGACGCAGACTACAACGACATGTCTCAAGTGTAACCAATCAACGGACAAACTACAGTCGTTTCTTGATCTGAACTTGGGGCTTGAGTCGTCATCTGTCCGCAAGAAGCGCGGCGATCGGAAAGCGGTCACCTTGCAGGACTGTTTGGATGCTGAATACGTCAGCGACGATAAATGTGAATATCGTTGCCAGAACTGCAAGACATCGCAAAACGCTAGACGGCAAACCAGCATCAAGCGTTTGCCCAACACACTGACTATTCAGCTCAAGGTGAGTTTACTTATATATATACATATATATATATATATATATATCATTGTCCTCTTTCACTGGATTGTGTCACATCTGACAATTCTCTGTTTCTTTCTTAGCGTTTCGAGTTCAAGTCTCAGGGCCGTAATGATCGCGCCATCAAGATTGACACGTCGGTCGAGTTCCCTCTTGAACTTAATATGCTTCCGTACACAACTTTGGCACGCCATAACGACGCGCGAGCCAATCGACAGTATAACCGTGCCTGTACATATGACCTTGTCAGTGTCATTGTGCACAGTGGCGACTTGGAGACTGGCCATTATTTAGTTTACTGCCGTGTTGGTGATCAGTGGTTCAAGTTTAACGACCACAAGGTGGAGATGGCATCGTTATCAGAGGTACTGAGCTCTCAGGCATATCTGCTGTTTTATATTGTCAAGCACATGACATAGAAGAAAATGAGTAATCGACAAAGATAATACAGTAATATACAGCTCTCCATTTTGGGAAAGCATTTAAGAGTAATCTTGAACTTTTCTCAATACCTCGCTAAGAAAGACTTTTTCATCCGATTTTCCACGTATAGATAGATTTTGGTCTTTTATTGTTGTTGCTTCCACTTCCAATCGTCACACTCAAAGTTGGCGTAGCAGTAGAATTCGTTGCTCAGGCCACGAGCATGGGCTGGTTCAAAAGTAGTGGTTTGCACGCCCAAAGAGCGGTAGAGTCTGAGAGCCAGTGCCTCCATGCGCTCTCCCGTACACAGAACCATCTTCTTAGGCGCCGGGTCAGGCTTGCACAGCCAGCGGACAGTCATAGCAGCTATTTTCATACGATGGTTAGCACAAGTCTTTGAGTGTGGGTGTTGAAAAGAAGCGCAGGAGAAGTCCACACACCCTTTGTCTGGCAGTCTTCGCTGAGGAACGGCGGATCGCAAATCACACGGTCAACCGAACCCTTGAGTTCCAGCGGCAACTTGAACGGCTGCTGGAAATCATAAAAGACAAACTCGGGGAACACGCCAAAGCGATTATCGTGTTCCAGGAGGACCAGGCGCGGCACGACCAGGTCGGGCTGCTCGCGCACGATATTCTTGATCGCCACAAACACGCTGGGCGCCGAGACCACCGCCAGCGTCATGTCTGCCGTTGCGCCGGCCAGCAGCTGCTGCGCCAGCGTGCGCGCCGTCGCATCAGAGTACCAGAACTGCGACTCGTTCCAGTCCTCGCCAAAGGCGTCCATGCTGAGCGGGCCGGCGGCCGAGCGCGCGGCGGCGTCGGTCTCGGCAGCTTCGCGGAGGCGGGCGAATTGTGCCTCACGCGCGTCCTTTTCGCTGTTGAATTCGGCTAGGGCGGCTAGGGCGTGAGCCGAGAGGGTGCTGGGAGAGTTGTTAGGATTAGTCATGACGATTGTGGGGATGTGGTTGTAAGGTTGTTTTGGTCAAAATACAAGACTCCAGAGAAAGAACTCACACAGGCTCGTCTTCACTATCAGATAAGCTCATATTGAATTTCAGGTGATATTTATTAATTCTCTTTGGCTCGTTGTGTAAGGAGGTTGGTCGTTTTAAGAAGAGAGAAATACATGCATACATGCATTGCTGGCTTTGTGTGACACTATGAATTTTTGCAGCTTTTCATAAAGAGGGTTAATTACGGCTCCAATACAAGATGCTGCAAGAATAAGGGTTACAGTGTGTGCCCCCGACAATATACAAGTACTACCTGGCTAGTGATGTTACCAGCAGTACTACTGCATATGTAGTATTGATTTGAAATCAAAGTCACAGATGGACTAGCCATGGTTTCATGCGGTCGGTATATACATATGCTATAGTATTTTGGCTTCATTTATTGTCTGACTGCGACAAAAATCTACAGAAGAACCTAACCTGACCAATGTACTGTTATCAATCGCTGCCGCCAGCCGTACTAGGAACCGGCTGCGGAGGCGAGACTGTTGCTGTTTCTGTTTCTGTTGTTGCTGCTTGTACAGCTGCTGCTGTAGCTGTGGCTGTAGCTGCTCTTGATTACTGGTTGTCAATGACGTGGAAGTACTTGCGGTCTTCACGCTTCTCCTTTTCCGTAGCCGGTGGGAGATCGTAGTAGGCAGCGTTACGGAAGCCTTGCTATATCAGGGTTAGCAACACGACATATCAATCCGAACAAAGGGGACATATGCTTACCAAGTAGTGGTAGGTGTATTGGCTAATGTCCTCGGGCTCAATACCCAGATCCTTAAAAGTCTTGGCCGCAGGGTCAATAATCTGGTCGTAAAGCTCGCGGTCCAGCTCCTGAGACGACAGCGTCTGGAGGTAGAGAGTCTTGTGCAGAATGTCGGCAATAGGCTTCAGGATACGAGGAGAGACATTAATGTGTCTGCGCTTCTTGTAAATCTCGCGATCAACGAGAGCAGCAATCTCCGCCATGGAGTAGTTCTTGGGACCGTACAGCTCGTATGTCTGGCTAGCAGTGGTATCGTCAAAGCCAATGACTTCCAGAGCCCGGCCAACGTCAACCACGTGAACAGGCCAGAAGCGCTCCTTCATGTTGTTGACAGTAAACAGGTTGGTGAAGGTAGCAAGCTTCAGGAGCAGGTTGTCCTCAAAGCCAAAGGTCGGCGCAGGACGCACAAGGGTGGCCTCGGGGAAAATCTCACGGACGACTCTTTCTCCACGACCCTTGGTCTCAAAGAACTCGCACTCCGACTTGGGGTCGGCATTGTACGAAGAGACGTGCACAAATCGATCGACATCATACTTGGCTACAGCCTCGGCAATGCGCTCGGCACCCTCAACGTGAACGTCCTCAAGAGTAAAGTTCCTGTAGTCATAACATGTTAGCCTAACGCATGGAGCGAATAACACAGGCACGGATAGACAAACTTGGTGGGAAAGTCACGGCCGACAAGGTTGTACACAATGTCCGAGTGGCGCACGCTCTCTTCAATGGACTGAGTGTTGCGCAGGTCGTACTCCTGTAAACCACATTAGCATTATGGTTTCGCAAGAGATACTTCATAGAGAAGAAACGTACCATAAAAATCACACGGCCAAGATCACCGGAAACCTTGAGATGGCGCTTGGTCATTTCCTCGCGAAAAGGAACAATGACAGTGCATCCCTGACGAGCTATTTCAGAATGGCCCCATCAGCTTCATCCTCCTCCAAAAAGAGCCAAACTCTAATTTTGTTCTTTTCAAACAGTCAGTTGGAGCAGGATAAGCTTACCGAGTCTGTTGACAATGTACCGTCCCAGTCTTCCAGTAGCGCCAAATACAGTGGCCGTGTTGCCTAGTAAGTCATTTAGTCTAAGGGCGCATTATTCCAGGTGGCCGAATATCAAGAGGACAGGCGGGCGGGCGGCTTACCACCAAGCGAAGAGCTACAGGTCGAAATCATAGACGAGTTAGCTGCCATTGATCCCGGAAACTCTCTAGCAACAGTCCAAAGCTACTCACCGGCCTCCCTGTACACGAACAATTGGCTTTCCAGTCCGCGTAATAGCAATATCGGCAATCGACCGACGGCCAAGAACAGCAGTAGCAGCAGTCCGGGGCGACCGCGCAGCAGCCAGCGAAAGAGACATGATTGCGCCCTGGGTGGTGTGGATATACTAAGTTGTTGGTTGGAGCGATTAAGGAAGAAAGAAACTTGTGAGCCAATTCTCGGAGCCGGAGTCGACTGGCGGCCAAAGGATCGGGGGTGTGAATCGGCCGACGTAGAGGAAAGTGGGTTCGGATCGGATCGGGAATCTGGGCCCTTGGCTTGTCTTTTCTTTATGCTTGAGTTCCGGGGGATCTTTTTGGTTGCTAATGTGAGTGAGACAATTGGGACTACATGATCACGTGTTTGGGTTGGCCCAAGTTGTATGACAAAAGCATCTCTTTAGTGGAGAATACTAGATGTATATGTACTATGTACATACATACATAATACTGATTCTCCCAAGTTTGTACATACCATGTACTTGTAACAGCGTCAGGCTGCTGTCCAGCCGCGTTAGCTGTATACCTTGACTATTTTAACGCTAATGAAGCTTGCGTAGTATACATATGTACATGATACAATCGTTGTTTTCTTTCCTGTTATCGTGATTTGAGTTTTCTGGTTTACTCAAGCTGGAACCAAGCCAGTTGCTTCTTGATTTCCATTTTCGGTCTTTTCTTTTTTCGTGAATAGCGTTGTCCCGCACCACAACTCCTTGCCGGAATCTCTTGTGCCCCTCCAATAACCCGGCATATTCTGCAGCTTCGTTCCCAGTATCGCGACTTTTGAGCACTGCTTGCTTAATTTTTGCGACCACCCCTTCCTTTTTTTTTCCTCTCTCCCCTTTTTCTTCTTTTCTCTAGATACCCCTGCGTGCTCTTGCACAACTTACTGCGACCATACCATGTCTGTGAACGACAAGATTCAAGACTTTCTCGCGACTCAGCGCGATGAGGTCCACGAAGACCTCCAGGTCGACCTCATCGATTTTGAAGATTTATGGGAGCGCAAGCTGTGGCACGAGCTTACCGACCGCCTTCAGTCTTTCTTCAAGGACTCCAAAAGCGAGGGCTGCCGCCTGCAGTTCTACAAGGTGTTTATCCTCACCTTTGCCGACAAAATCAACCAGCTCAAGCTGGTGCAATTGGCCTTGAACGCCTCTGTTGAGTGCTCTGGTGAGTTTAACGCAGCAATGTTTTTTGTACACCGCTTGAGCTAACTATGTCCTACCAAATTAGACAATGCCGAACGCCTGGACTTCCTGCAGACTGTTGCCAAGAAAGTCGATACCGAAGATACCAAAGACGCCCTTGTCTACGCCTCCACAGCCGTAGCCCGCGTCAAGCTCAACATTCCCGACCTCGAGGGCGCCCGCAAGGACCTTGACAACTGCGAGAGAATACTGGATCGCCTAGATCTAGTTGAGCCGGTGGTGCATGCTACCTTCTATGACGCCAATGCTAACTACTACCAGGTTGGTTTGGCCTATCCTATCTTATCCTATTCTACCCCCTCCAGTGAACGACATTTAGTGCTTGCTTGGCTAACGCACTCGGGTACACAGCACAAGAATGACTTCGCCGCCTACTACCGCAATGCCTTGCTCTACCTCGCCTGCATCGATCTCTCGACCATGAACTCCAAAGAGCGCCAGATTCGCGCCTACCACCTCTGCATCGCCGCCCTGGCTTCGGAAAGCATCTACAACTTTGGCGAGCTTTTGCTGCACCCCATTCTCGACACCCTTGCCGACAGCGAGAATGCCTGGTTGCGCAAGCTCGTCTTTGCCTTCAACCGCGGCGACCTGACCGAATACGAGTCGCTTACCAACAACATTGACGGCAACGCCCTGCTGTCTCAGTACTCGACACACCTGCGCCAAAAGATTTACCTGGCTGCTCTGACCGAGGCTGTCTTCCAGCGTGCGCCGCATGACCGGTCCATGCCCTTCTCGGACATTTCGTCGGCCACCAAGGTGCGTCCCGATGAGATTGAGCATCTGGTCATGAAGGCTCTGAGCCTGGGCCTTCTGCGCGGTACTATTGATCAGGTTGACGAGATTGCCCACATCACCTGGGTGCAGCCCAAGGTGCTGGACAAGACCCAGGTGGCGGCCATGCGGCAGCGCCTGATTGACTGGGACCAGAGTGTGAATGGCCTGGGCAACTGGATTGAGAAGGACGGTGGTGATCTGTGGGTGGCGTAGAGCAAAGCAGAGGATGAAGAAACAAGAAGTTATTATGAGAATCACGAAAGACAATTATCAGCCGATACTACTGTTTCCCATAAATACAAGTGAGTGGGGTGACTTTCCGGATCAATAATCATGAAAGGAACTGTTTAGAGGGGGAGAGAAACAAAAAAAAAAAAACCCCTTCAATTTATTTTTTCAATTGAAGCTCTAAAGTAAGCGAGCACTCACTATATCATATACCAATCATTGTTGGACTCATAGTGTATCATGGTCAAATAACAGCAAAATACAACCCTTCCAAAAGAAATAAACTCAACATCATATGCCCATGCCTCATGAAATATATCAATCTCTTGCCTCTTTCTGGTCTCTCTGCAGTCATGTATGTGCTCCTTTCATATTCTCGCTCTGTCATTCATCTTCTCGAAGACGAAGAAGCCTTGGACACAGTGATGGACGTAGCCACCAACCACGCAGGCCACCACAGGCACCACACAATCACGCTTGTGTACATGCCCCAGACATTGTAGCCAAAGGCAATCTCCTTGAGCAGGCTGGCCAAGTTACCACCAGACACGAAGCTGCCGATGATGAGAACAGACGGAGGCGAGAGCAAGTTGGTGATGATGTAGTAGGGGAGCATGCACTTGAGATGCTTACGCAGAGGGTGGGCGTATGAGAAGGGCGCAGAAAACAGGCCAATCAGGAAGGCCTGAGAGAAGTTGATGGTGGCCAGGGCAGACAGAACCATGCCCAGAAACAAAAGCGAGCACGACTTGGTCAGCTGGAATTCCTGAACATGAGGACGGAAAGAAGACGCAATGCGAGAGATGGCGAAGGGAAGAACCCAGGTAAGGCCAGCAATGCCGTAGAAGATGTTAGACAGAAGCTGCAACGATACATGTTAGTACGCCGTTAAATAACTGTACCAAGAGGGGGGGTAACTTGCGTTAGCAGGAGCCTTGTTCAAGGCGTACAGAGGAATCAACCCGAGAATATGCGTGCACAAAACAAACACGAGACCAAAAGCGATCTTGCGCTCACGGTAAACAGGCGCATACGAAGAAGATGAAGAAGGCGAAGAAGAAGAGGGAATCACAGGAGTCGAGGAGTGGGATGAGGCAGAGGCCGCAGAAGAAACAGAAAGTAGAGACGACGTGGCAGCCAGACCGGTAGGCTCAACCTTTCTTCTCTCGCTAGACTCAAGCTTCTCCTCTCTACGTCTGCGCTCTCTAATCTCGGACTTGTCGTCTCTCTTGCGTCTCTCACGGTCGCTCTTGTCGTCCTTCTTCTCCTCGCGATCTCTTTTCTCCTCGCGATCTCTTTTCTCCTCGCGATCTCTTCTCTCCTCGCGATCTCTTCTCTCCTCGCGTCTCTCCTCCTTCTTCTCCTCTCTCTTTCTGCGATCTCTAGGATCCAGCTTCTCATCTCTACGTCTGCGTCTCTTCTTGTCGCTGTCGTCAACCTGGCCGCTCTTAACCCAGCAGGCAATGGCCATGATGGTGAAGTTGGCAGCCAAAATCATGGCGCTGGGCAGGTATGTGCCAATACTGACAAAGCGGTCACGGTTCATTAGCAGGTAGAAGAAAAAGCTTTGGTGTAGGTGCTCGAGCAGGTTGTTCAAGCTGCGGAATGAAGCCTCGACTAAGCGGCCCATGGCCATCTCGTCCTGCCAACCGGGTCCATATGGTGTAAGAGTAACGGCATCGACATGGTACGGGATAAAGGCGCTGTGTGGACCGGTAGCGTGTCCAAGGCCCTGGTTAACCATACCGCGGAACATGGTTTGAAGACGTTCTTCATAGCTATCTTCGTGATTCCACATGCGCTGAATGTTAGACAGGAAACCCATCTGGCCACCCGAGATGCTGACAATGCTGTTGATCAAGTCTAGGTTGGGAAGCTGGCCGTTGATACCATCATAGGCAATGTGCACAGAGTGAAAGCGGTCCTCTTGGGCGTAATCAATGGCGATAGCGCCCTGGAGCAGACCCGACTTCATAGGCAGAGAGCCAATGTTGGCCTCGTCATGCGCATCGTGGTAAGCGTCAGCCCACGCCTGGCTACCCATAGTTGGCTCAGGCGGGAACAGCAGGATAATGTCCTTGGACCACAGCGACCAACGTTTGAAGTAGCGAGCCAGTGTCAGCGCCAGAGGCACACCATGAATGTTCAGAGCGCCTTCGGCGTTGCGCCACGAGGCAATCAGCACGAGGGCTTCAGTGGCGTCTCCGCGGGGGGCCTGCAGAATACCATAAAGGTTTTCGCCAGTGTAAGTCTCGCCGCTGGAGGTGTAGGTGAAGTTCTGGCGGGCAGTCTTTAGGCCAATATCAAGGGCAATCTTCTCAAGGCGGTTGTTGACACTAAAAAAGAAAAGAGTCATGGATTAGAACATGGGTGACACGTCATACAGACATATGGCAGACAGGCTGGCAAGAAGATAGCATGGCACATGCAAAGGAATATACCTACGCATAGTTATCCGCCTCGGCTAGCTCTTTTAGTTCGCGTTTGTATGCGCGGAAGACATGCTGATCGCTTCCGCTAAAGTATGTATGCACCTGGCCCGGCAACAGAGCGTTTTCCGAGATGTAGGTGCGACGCGAGTAATCGTTAAGCGGCAGAAGCAAAAGCCATGCCACACCGACCACAAGACAGGCAAGCGAGAGATACGGCGGCGCCTTGAGTAACCGCGGATCTTGACGGATCTGGAATGCGGAGGCTACGGGTTCGAGGACACAGAAGTTAGTCAATCTGGAATTAAGTGTGCAGAGAGGGAACAATGGTATAGTAAATGTACTCTAACACTAGTTTTAGGTTAGAGACAAAGACGTGCACTTACAAATGAGCCGCGACATTTTTGAATTGATTCCAATCCAATACTAAAAGCGGTGGAATGTATAAAGTTGAGAAGCAGAATGAGGAAAAAAGAAACAAGGTGGTTCAGAGTGAAGGAAGTAAAAGGAGAGACTTAAAGAGCATTGCGGCAGGATAAGAAATAAAAGAATCCCACCTCAAAACTTGCCAGATAGGTAGAGATAAAACTTGATCAACAACAAGAAAAAAAAAAAGTTTTACATGGAAATCGCGAGAAAATAGGGTTACAGAAAAAGCAAAGCATACAACAAAGCAACGGCAAGTGCAACTGTTTGATTTAATTATTTTCTAGAAGAATGTTGGCAATTACTTGCATGCACAATCGCTAAACGGGTTCGTCGCGATATTGCGTTCTTTCCCCAAGTTACGCGACAAGGGGTACATACATATACGTACATAATATCAATGCGGCAGGAGCGGACTTTTCAATAACCCCTCATAATGCTAAGCTTGTAAATCGAGTTACGTTGTACTTGTACTTGTACTTGTACTTGTACTTGTACCATATGCACGTATGTATAGCATATGTATGTACATATGTATGTATACCAGCCAGTACAAGTAAAACCCAGTGGCTGGATTTTGTTCCCAACCAACCAACCCCGGGGTTTCATGCTCAATGACAAAAATTCAAACAACCAATGGCAATCTGCAAGATTAAGTTGTTGGGTTGGGTTGAAAGGTGACGTTCTCTTTTACTAACATATTGCGGCATATGAAATTAGACATTGACGGGATAGCATCATCTCACTGCATACTGTACCTCACTCAAACTGGACCATGCATCAAGGCAGTATGTGCATTGGTATCCAACATCTGCATTACACCGCTTTCTCCATTCAAAGAAATAGCATCTTGACACACAACCATGATAAGCACTCCTCCTTCTGTTCCATTCGCTCTGTCTAGATCGCAGTTTCACAGAGTAATGCTCTTGTTATCTGGTGCCCGTTGTTCAATACAAGAAGCAAGCCGAATCGTACTATACACAAAGCATCGTTCGTTATACTCAGGGGCCCAACCTTTGACCCGGGCCGCTCGCAGCCAAAAATGCCGCCGGCGGGTTGCTCGTAGTCGTCATCTGGTGGCTGTTGGACGGCAGCACACCAAAGCGGCCGTACGTCTTTTGGTCCACGCTAACGTAGTGAGGCAGGATAGCCAGTAGCTTGAGCTTATCTTCGATAAAGCGCAGAATCTTTTCCGGAGGAGCGAGGTACTTGATGTATCCCATGCCACCTTGGTGTGTTAGTCAAGCTAGAAAACCCAGCGGTGATACAAAATCCATAAAAGATGAAACTTACAGACGTAACCGACGACAATACCGCAAACATGGCCCAGAAAGCTGGTCCTGGGGATCAATGCAGTCACTACAAGAAGGGCAAATAGAGGGCTAGTCCATGTCGGGATCTTGTAGGGGCCCAGCATGAAGTGAGGGTTGACTTTTGCAGTACGCACCGCCTCGATAGAGACCAAAAGAAAGACCCAGACGCTGCATACTGGTTAGCACATTTCAGCATGACGATTGCATGCGTGATTGCATGTAACTTTTCATCTCACCTGGCACCAGCAACTGCCGTGTTGGCACGGAGAATATAGTTCTCGATAAAGATATACATCAGACCAGGGAAGGTGGCCAGAGCTAGATTTGAAGTCAGCACCATATCCAAGATATTACAAATCTCGTTTCCTCGTCACTCACGTCCTAGGAACATGGACAGCGTTGTCAGCGTGCCATACTCCAACTCAAAGCGCTCCATCAACGGCGTCAACGCACAAACATTCGCAATCATGTGAAAAACGTTCAAGTGCACCACTGGGTACGTGTTGAGCCGGTAACCTATTCAATCCATATTAGCATGTCGTCTCTCTGCGGTCTTGTTTGCGCCAAAAATGCGTCTCAGGTCGCACATACTCTGTGCAAAGTTAAACTGGTCGGGCTTCAACGAGCCCCAGTCCAGCACATCGAAAGTGCCTGGCAACGATGCCACCCACAGCAAGATTAGCGCTGCGCTAGAGCACCGCGTAAACAGCGGCAGCCGCGAGATATACGAGCGCGCACGCGCTGTGTTTATGCGCTGGACAGCGACGGGAGGCATTGCGGTACAACGTTGGTATCAGCGGGGTCACCCGTGTGGTCAGGACGAAGGCGCGTGGCCAAGATATAGATTGGAAATAGAACTGGATTCGAAATCGAGACGTGTCGGCGGTAAGGTCGAGATGTCGGCTGAGTTGAAAGCCGGTTGAGCCGCGGTGTCAAATCGTAGCTACGTGTCTATCGCGGGGTCGAAGTATCGTCCAATGCTGCTGTATGTGAACCCAAAGCAATCGCTGTAGCAGCACAGGAAAGAATATTGATGTTATTGAGTGGTAGAGAGTTAGACCCCCGGTAGATGCGGTCTGAAGTATAGGACCGAGAGTTAATGTATCGATAATTGCCAACAAACGGAAAACGAGAACCCGAGCTCGAGCCTTGAAAAACCAAGATAAACAAAACCAAGGAAAGTCGACAAGTATCAGCTGGAATCGAGTAATTCTCGGACGAATTTTAGGAAAAGCTTAGACCTGAGTATCAGGCCCGTGTCATAAACTGTCTTTGTACTTTTATTTTTTCTTGTATGCACTGGTCGCCTGTTTGTTTTTATAGCGGAAGCGGATCGTGAAGCTTGGGCGCCGGGTTATAAAGCTGTGCGATCCAACGCAAAGCAAATCAAATGGCACGTTTTGAAGGTCGGAAGAGATGGGATATGGCACAACCACAGTATAGGAGTAGAAACAAAAACGTATTAACTCAGAAACGTCAATGGCAGCTCGACTGAGAAAAGGAAAAAGACAAGAGAAGATGCTCGCTCGTTTGTTGAGGCTCTTCCGAGTGTGTACTATGTATGTATACATACGTACATATGTAAGCTGAGCCAGCAACCCGTTAAATTCTGCCTCCTTTAACGACGTAATTGGGTGATGCTCTTATCTTATCTCCACGTGATACTGAGAGTTGGTGAAACCCATCATGTTGTTTCCTATCAACTACGCATGTATGTATGTACAAGTATGTGTGCACGTATACGTATGTACATATACATAGTCACCTAGTATGTATGTATTCAAATCAGAAACCGGACTTGGAAGTGCTCTATCAAGCTGCGATGTAGCATTTAGTAGAATCCAGTTGGGTTCCGGTTGATCCAAGCCCCATGAATCGAGGGCAATTAGAGCAAACCGCCAATCTACTTTTAGAATCAACAATTGACTCTGGCCAAGACACGCCACTTTAGCTTCCATTCATGTCATTGCATATGCATGTCATATGTAATACTTGTATACGCTACGTTGAATAATGCAACTATTTTTAATTGTTTTTTGATATTGATACAATGGCTATAAACAAAAACGACAAATACACTTCAACGTTGTCAAAGCGAACGCTTCATAGTCCTTTGCCGCAACAGACAGGGAAAAAAAAAAACAAATCCCAATTATGCAAGTCATCTGAAGCAAACAACTCCCACCGTGGAAAGGCAAAGAACATCTTCTGCATGGCTTGTGACAAAGCCATACAGAGACATCTAGTTAGGTTTTATGAAGAGGAAAATGAATATGGTATAGATTGGTTGCAAGGAGTTTAAGAGAAGAAAAAAAGAATCTGCGCCGGAAGAAACAGCTGTGACTGGCTGATCAGACAGATAGACAAGGAGGCCAAAAAAGAGAATGTCAAGTAACAACTTGGCAGCACTACATAATCAAGGAGAAACACATTTAAGCGGTGTTCTTCTTGGCCATGGTGTTCAGGGCCGAACCGTTCTTGAACCACTCAATCTGGGGCTCGTTAAAGGTGTGCGACAGCTTAATGTCGAAGGAAGCCTCGCCAGTAGCGGGGTGGACACGCAGAGTCATGGGCTTGCCGACAGCCAGCTCAGTGCACATGACATCGACCTTGTCATCGGGCTTGATCTTCTCGTAGTCGGCAGGGTCAGAGAAGGTCAGAGGCAGCATACCCTGCTTCTTCAGGTTGGTCTCGTGGATACGAGCAAAGGAGCGGGTGATGATGGCCAGACCACCCAGGTGGCGGGGCTCCAGGGCAGCGTGCTCACGCGACGAACCCTCACCGTAGTTCCAGTCACCAATGACAACCCACTTGATGCCCTTGGCCTTGTAATCACGGGCGACGTCAGGGACACCACCGAACTCACCAGTGGTGAAGTTCTTGATCTTGTTGGCCTCGCCGTTGGCCTCGTTGATGGCACCAATCAGCATGTTGTTGGAGATGTTGTCCAGGTGACCACGGTACTTCAACCAGGGGCCGGCCATCGAGATGTGGTCAGTGGTAGTCTTGCCCTTGCACTTGATCAGAATGGGGATGCCAACGGCGTCCTTGCCGTCCCAAGGCTGGAAGGGAGACAGGATCTGCAGACGGTCCGAGGTGGGGGCAACGTTGACGCTGACCGACGAACGGTCGGCAGGGGGGGCCTGGTAGGTGTTCTCACCGGGGTCGTAGCCGCGCGAGGGCAGGGCGTTACCGGTGGGGGGCTTGAGCATGAACTCGTTGCCGTCCTTGTCCTTGAGCTTGTCGGTCAGGGGGTTGAAGTGGAGGGTACCAGCAATCGACAGGGCAACGACCAGGTCGGGCGAGGTGACGAAAGAGCGGGTGGCGGGGTTGGAGTCGTTACGACCAGTGAAGTTACGGTTGTACGACGAGACAATCGAGTTGGCCTCACCCTTGGCGACATCACGACGGTCCCACTGACCAATGCAGGGACCGCAGGCGTTGGCCAGGACGACACCACCAAACTCCTCAAAGGTCTTCAGCTGGCCGTCACGCTCAATGGTGGCGCGGACCTGCTCGGAACCGGGAGTGACGGTGAACAGAGACTTGGACTTGAGACCGTGGGCCATGGCGTCACGGGCAATGGAGGCAGCACGGTCCATGTCCTCGTACGAGGAGTTGGTGCAAGAACCAATCAGACCAACCTTCATCTCGGAGGGCCAGTTGTTGTCCTTGGCGGCCTGGCTGAACTTGGAAATGGGGGTGGCCAGATCGGGGGTGTAAGGACCGTTGATGTGAGGCTCCAGCTCGCTCAGGTTAATCTCAATCAGCTGGTCGTACTCGCAGCCCTCATCGGGACGCAGCTCCTTGGAGTAGACACGGGCGAAGTCACCAATTTCCTTACGCTTGGTAGCAGCAAGGTACTCATACATGCGCTCGGAGAAGGGGAAGACCGAGGTGGTGGCACCAATCTCAGCACCCATGTTGGCGATGGTACCCAGACCAGTGGCAGAGATGGACTCCAGACCGGGACCGTGGTACTCAACAATAGCACCGGTACCACCCTTGACAGTCAGGATACCAGCAACCTTGAGGATAATATCCTTAGGCGAGGCCCATCCGTTCAGCTGGCCGGTAAGCTTGACACCAATAACCTTGGGGGCCTTCAGCTCCCAGGGCAGGTTGGCCATGACATCGACAGCGTCAGCACCACCGACACCAATGGCGCACATACCGAGGCCACCACCGTTGGGGGTGTGGGAATCAGTACCAATCAGCAGACCACCGGGGAAAGCGTAGTTCTCGAGCAGAATCTGGTGGATAATACCCGAGCCGGGTTTCCAGAAACCAATGTTGAACTTGGCGCAGGCAGAGGCCAGGAAGTCGTAGACCTCCTTGTTGATATCCTTGGCGCGGGCAAGATCCTTGGCACCACCAACCTGGGCCTGGATAAGGTGGTCACAGTGGACGGTGGTAGGGTTGGCAACCGAAGGCATACCAGCCGACATGAACTGAAGGATGGCCATCTGAGCAGTAGCGTCCTGGCAAGCGACACGGTCGGGACGCAGCTTAAGGTAGCTGACACCACGCTCAATGTCCTGACCGTGCGGGTCGTCCAAGTGCGAGTACAGGATCTTCTCGGCGTAGGTAAGGGGACGGTTTAGACGGGAGCGGACAACGGCCAGGTTCTCGGACATCTTCTTGTAGTTGATGAAGTTGCCCTCCTCGAGGTTGTTCTGTCTGACCTGTTGATTGAGAAAGATGCCATTGGTTAGTGGTTTGTCAATTGCAAGGTGAATTGATACGCAAAGCCGGCATCAATTAGGCAAGCATTGGCGAATAAAAGGTACAATGGAAGCTTACCTTCTTGTCGAGGGGCGAGTCAGAGACGGTAGCCATGCGGCGAACGCTGGAAGCGGCACCGAACATGGTACGGTTCCGGGCCATGCCCAGAATCTGGCGGGTGGCCAGCATTGTGAATGTGATGTGAAAAGAAGAAGAAAAAAAGAAAACTCGGAAAAAAGACCAGAGAACTCTTTTACTGTTGTCCAGGTAGCGACCACAGAAAAGAGATGATTATTTTATATGGAAAGTATCTACTCAGCCCAGCAGAGTAAACATGCAACAAACACACAAAACGTCCCGGATCTTGATGAAGACTTTGGGATATGAGGAGATGATGAGAGAAGGAAAAGGGAAAAAAAAATACAAACCCAAAAAAA
>CM069897.1:4143901-4161537 GCA_036034705.1 Thielaviopsis punctulata
AAAAAAAAAAAATAAGAGGAAAAGAAAAGAAGGAAGGAAGAGAGGCGAAGAAACTATTAAAAGGTGCCACAGATGAGGTACAAACGGGAAATGGCCACCAGCCAAACCGCGGGCCCATGCTAAGTTGGACAGGAAGGAAGGAACCCGTATTAGTGGTTTTGATTCTTTACTCACATATCGTATTAAGGTACAGTACCAGTACATACGTACCATACTGGTATGTACGTACTTGTGCTTGTACGTACTACACATGTACACGTACTATTACAATATGTACTACGTACATACATACTTACAGCTTGGCCCTGCCCTGCCTTGCCCTGCCCTTGTTCAAGTCAGTGTCGCTCAGAGCCCGTTCGAGTCTTTGTTTGCCGTTGTCTGCGCCGCTGTTTTATTACACTGAAATCTTACTTTCTCTTTTTTCGGCGTTACGGTTTTGCTTCAGCGGAGCTGCTCGGCTATGACGAAAGGAGCATTTTTGCGCAACAAAAGCTAGGGCCGGGCGGCCGGGCCAATCACGCGTCGTCTATTATGCTTAGAGAACGTCGTTGTGGGGCATTTCCTGGGAGTTCCCTGTCCTGGAGGGGTTTTTTTTTTTTTCTGGCTTTATTTCCTGCTGTGGCCCCTAGCTTCAGCGCAATCTTGCTCAGGGCACAACACACAAAATTCCGTACAAGAAGAGGGGCCACGTTAAAAAAAATCAATAATAATCTGCCATAGCAGTGCATCTCGTGAAATTTACCTATTCACATTTGACAAACAGATAACAATCTACAAGTGCTACATTATGTCAAAATTTCACTATGCGATGTATGTCCGGCAAGCAATTGGAGAAATGTTGGATGAAATATGAAAAATGAAAAATGAGCCCTCCCCCCTCGAAAAAAAAAAAAACGGGATGAATGGAAATCGCCCACAAAACTTGCATCGCATCTGCATTTTCAGCGTGGGGCTTGCAGCCAATGGCAGGATGGTAAATAATAATTACTATGTACGTGCATACTGGTATGTATGTACATATACATATGTACGTGCTTGTACTGGTATACTCATGTGACTTGGCCCATTAGTTTCTTGCTGCTTGCACTCTAAGGGTTTGTTGCACGAGACCACGAGGAAAGATGAGTTTCGTTTGCTTCATCCCACCCCAGAAAGAAGTCAGTGGGCAGCCAAGGCTTGGCCTAACCTCAATGCAAGATGTAAGCCAAGTCCTTGAATGAAGCTTCTGACTTGAAAAGATGCCACACTGTCTATTTCTTTTTCATGATATCAAAAAATTATTTCCAGCCACTGTTGACTGGAACCCCGTGCACACGTATGTATGTACACATTGCACCTGAGATTCCAAGTGAGACGCTCATAACTCATTGAAATGAAACATGCACAAAATTACATGTCCCCTAGCAACATTGTTCATGTGCCTCTGAAAAAATGTAAGATTGCCTTGCCTTGACTTCTGAAGATTGCCATTGCCATTTGTGAATATGTCAAGGAGAGCTCCCAAAGCGTAGTGCTTTAAGTGGGGCATCGGCCGCTTGACATTTTTTGGGTGCTTGATACCAGTAGATAAATTCGACGGCCGTACATATATATGTACATACATACATATACATGCATATGTAATCAGGACAAAAAGCTTGATGCAGTGAGAAATTGACTTGAAGGAGCCAATCAGTGAATAAGGGTTTCTATAAACCACAACTCTACTGGTAATTATTTGTATGTATACATACATACATAGTAGGAAACGTTACGTAGCATGTGATTTACATCATAGCAGTACCTGTATGTACATTCACGGGTAAAAAAAAAAAAAAAAAAAAAAAACCGGGGTAGCTCAACTGACTTGCCGACTCAAACTCAATCCTAGCCAATGCTTTGCCTTCTTTGCCATAAATCGTAAATACGACATCTTTCGGCCGACCTCTCCATCCGTCAATACCAGTGCATGCATACATACGGATATGTAAATCCGTTTCTCCCTCCTTTTCTCCCAAAAGTAATTTTATTCTAGGTGAAAACTTCGGCATCAATCACCGGCCCACTTATACATACATACATATGTACATACATGTAAACTCAGGGTTAAACTCGGTAGTGAGCTCCGTAGCGCTCATAGCAGCTTTCATCGTTCATTTTCATGTCGATTTTTTTCATACTTGTGCTGGTATGTACCATGCATACGCCTAAACATTCCAGAATAGGGAAAGAATTGAAGATAGAGCCCCTCTAACAAATAAATAACATCAGCTGGGGCAGCCCTCAAACCTAAATTCTAATCCCCCAAAAAAAAATCCAACTCCCTCCTCCCTGGACCTGGCTGATAGAGCAATGGCTACCATAGCTCAGCCTCAACAGAGCTCGGTCTAAGTTCGGGATACCCAAACGCGAAAATGGCAAATTTTCTCACGGAGCCACGGGATGTTGCCGTGGTGTACTACTGCACTGTACTACGGAGAAAGGGGCGTTAGGCTAGGTTTTGTGGTTAGGCTTTGTTTGCCCGGCACAAGCGTTGTTTCTTTCACGAGGTCTTACTTTTTCTTTTTCTTAACTAAAGACTGGAGGCACAATGCAAAGTGATTTCAATTTAATACCCTAGTATCTTAACCCTAATAAAGAGACAGGTTGGTACAGGTCACGTGACCTGATGCTCCCACTACATATTTATGTACATGGTGGTACGTCAAACATACTTGTTGCAAGATGGAACTTGATGCTATACTGCCAACTCATTCACAAAAGACCAAAAGCTACGGTTAAAGACCTGTTTATAGGAGAATGCACATGGAGTTTGATTGGGACCAAAGCATAAAACACCTCGCGCATGTGTGTATGTATGTATGTATGTATGTACCACTAAGTACGTACCAATAGTGCTACTACAGCATGTACGTACATAGCAGTTTCATCAAGTATAAAAAAAGCACCGAAAAATTTGTATAAAGAAAGAAAATAGACAATCGAAAACAAGATAATAGTAATAGGCGCAAGAAAACAACAGAATAAACAATCAACCCAACAAAAAAGCCGCAGAAGCACAAGAAAAAAAAAAAGAAAAAAAAATAGAATGTAAAATCTTTAGCAACGAAAGTAAAAAAAAAAAAAAACGAGGCATTACAGGCATGAAAAAGGTGGTCAATCTATGTGAAAGTTTTGCTAGACCACAACTTGCAGAGGGCGAATCGAAAACCACCAACATCGCAGGCCGTCCAACTACTTGAACAACTTGAACTTAATCTTAGAGTCAGAAGAAGCGGTAGCCTCGGCCGCCTCGGTTTCAGCAACATCAGTAACGGTACTCAGACCAATACCAGTGTACGTGGCAGCACGGACACCAGTCACAAGTCTGCCCCGGGTGTTGTCATTGTCTTGGTGGTTGAGCTGCAGCAGCTTGTTGCTCGTAAGCATCGAGGGCAGCGACGATGTCTTAATCAAGTTCTTCTGGCCAATGATGGCAGGACCAACAATGACAATCAGGATCACAATTAGCAGCGTGAAGTACAGCGTGGCGTAGCGAGTAACACGGCGACGGCGCAGCTTGGACTGTTTGAGCGAATAGATCGGGGGGCGAATCTGGCGAGAAGGACGGAGCCAGAAGAGCATGGTGCTGTGAATCATGTCTACCTTAGGGATGAGCAGAGCAGGCATCATCAAAAACAGGATAACGTGGCCAAGGAAGAAATCACAGCCAAACATGGTGAGCTCCGTGATCTTGCAAAGAAATTCACGAGCAGGCTGCGAAACCGTGTGCCAACCCATGGAGTACCACTTACCAGTCCAAAATGCTATGTTGGACTGATCAGTCTTCATCTCACGAGTAAGCGTCAACGAGACAATGAGTTTGATGATAAACCGCTGGGTGGCCATGGTCGCAATCATACCGGCGACTGTACGCGCCCAGTTGAAATCTTCAAGCAGGAACATGACCTCAAATGAAATGATAAGAATGATGACAGCAATGGCATGAGCAATGGCCGCCAGGACGGAACCAAATTTCTTGCAGCACATGCTCAGAAGGGGACCCATGAAACAAGCCATCATGAAGAACATTCCCAGAGCACCCATGTTAACAACGATGGGCAGCATGACAACAATACCCAAACGGATGACAGAGTTGGTGGGGCCATCAGTGTCGTCAGCGGTTTTGGAAACACCGGTTTGAGCGTTGATGTAAAGGTATGGAACAATCGTTACAATTGCAAGGACCAACGGAGCCATAATCTCGCCGAAGAACAGGTTGGTAATAGCAGCACGAGGCACATCAGCAGACATCTTGGCCGAAGGATCACCCAGAACCTTGCGCTTATAACCCGTGATGCGGGTACGCGACAGACGACAGAACGAAATCCACGAAGAGGCGTGGGAACGCGAGTTACCGCGTGACAGCCAGCGGAGGTAGTCACGGTAGTCGATGAAGAAATCATTCCACGCAAACTGGTGAGGGTTGTAGATAAAGGGCGAGATGCACAGAGCAAGGAGAGACAGCCAGAAGTAGGTCAGAGCAGGAATCCAAACAGTCGAGGTGGCAAAGAGCAGAATCAAGAGCAAACGGGCACCAAAGTAGATGGAAGGACCAGCGAAACGCGAGTACAGAACTCCAAAGGGGATACGAGCAGTGGCGAAACCACGACCGGTACCAATGTAGCGGGCACCACCGAATGACAAGTTTTGTTGCACAGCATTGGCGTAAATCTGGCAAGTAAACACCTCAAAGAGAGGAGACAGCGAGCAGAACTGCTTGAGCAGACGCAGGCACATGCGCCAAGCACCACGTTCGATAAGCTCCTGAGCAGCCAGAGGAACAAAGGCCAGGAAGAACACGAAGACAATGGAGATAATCGAACGGTAGACCCAGTCGACAATGGCATCCGTATTGGCACAGCCAGTGGGGTACAGAGCATCGGTGATGGGTACGTTGCGGTTGTAATCGCAGGCAATCGTTTCGTGACGCAGGGCACCGAGGTTGAGCAAGACAAGCATGAACAGTTGCACAGACAGCATGATGAACATGTTGTTCAAGTGGAAACCAGGATGGGCATAGTAGAATGACAGGAAACGATCCAGAGGAAGCTGGGTACCGAGGTAGTAGTACTCACGCGAAAGCATCTGTTCACCCATACCAGTACCAATCTTGGTCGTGAAGTTAAGAATCGAACCGAAACCCAAATCACGACCCTTACCACACTGGTAGTACTCACAGTGCTTGATGCGGCCACCACGGAGCATAGCATTCATACCGGCGTAAATATCCTCGTTCAGATGCAGACCCTTTTGAGCCTTGGAAACACCGCCACGCGTGCACATGAAGATAGCGTTCAGGAAATCGGGGTGACCATAATGCAGCTTACCACCAACCTGAGCCATTGTACGAGCAGACAGGGTACCGAATGTTTGTTCCTTTCCGGCAGCAACGTCACCCATGATACCAATGTTCTCGGAGAAAATGTACTCACGAGCACCGAGAATGGCAACAGGAGCAGACACGTCATTTTTGACACCAGGAGTGTAGGGAGAGGGGGTTTCCAGCTTCATTTCCTCAAACTCAGCAAGGACCGAACGAATCTTCAAGCATTCCTCCAGGTAGTTGTCCTGGTTGGCGTCAATCAACTGCATGTATTCACCACGGTAGAAGATGACAGCGTGGTTCTGGTTGTCAGACTTCCCATCACCAAGAATGGGGTTACCGGAGAGCTGAACACGGAACTTGGGCCGACGCATGCCATTCTCCATAACCTCACAGTGGCCGTCAATCAGGGCAGAGTAAAGGCGAGGCTCTTCACCTTCGTTGACAGGAGGCTCCTCGTCCAGGTAGGCAATCTGAAGATCGGGATAAGCGCGAAGCAAGAACTCAGTGTTCTCCATCTCCTCCTTTTTGAACTTGGCGTAACGCTGCATAGAAACAACCAACTTGAACTTGCGACGAGCCATGCGCTCCAGCTCGCGTTCCAACTTGTCAGAATTGCCACCAAACATCTGAACAACTTCAGGGTTCTCAACACGGTACAATAGCTTGATGGCACGGCTGTAGTTCATGAAACCAGAAATGGTACGGTACAGTGTCTGAGAACGAAGAGAGGCCCAGATACGGGTACGCAGGGTGTACTCGGGGGCAGAGCTCTTGAAACCAATGCAGTAGAAGGGGAGATCATCAATCTTGCTCTTGGCGGTATCCTTTTCACTCTTTTCATTCTGAGACGGGTCGTCAAAGTTCGAAGTCTCATCGGCAAGAATCTTGGTGTCCTTAACAAAGCAATCCCACTCGTGAGGGTGAAGCTGTTTCAGGTATTCCAGCAGTGTGACACGCGAGTACGGCTCATCTTCGCGAATAATTTCACGCAGAGACAGCAAAATCTTCTCGGAGTAGTGAGGGATAAAGACAGTGAAAGTGGGCATGTTATCAACGGGTAAAGGCTCGGGAATAGGAGTGGATAGAGACTGCGCAAAGAATGAAATACGACGCTCAGCCTCACTGTGGCTGGGGAAGTACTCAGTTTTGAACGAGTGATCCTCCTGTGACACGAAGAAAGTAGGGGCACGCAGAGTGCGCTTGCCTTCTTGCTCCGAGGGAACCTGGTGGTAGAGTAGCTTTTGGACGTGATCGATGGCAAGCAGGTGCTCACGGTACATGCTGATGACAATGGCATTCCAAATCTGAGAGATCAAAACCTTGGGCTTGTACTTGATCTCCATGTCCGTAGTAGCCAGTACCTTCGAGTAGATACGTTTGGGCAAACGCGAGTAGATATTTCTCCAAGGGGTCCAGATGGATGAACCCAGGTAAAACGAGCGTGCAATCGAGCAGACGGTGTTGATCAGAATGTAGAATAGGTAGGTGTCAAGGAAGAAGAAGATCAGATCAGTCAATGTCATGAGACCAAGGGTGATGTACGGCTGGTGCTTGCAAAGAACGTCGCCAAACATGGCATCACCTTGGCAGGTAATGTACATGATGGAAAGGTAGCGAATGGGGTCACGGAACGACAGAGTCAGGTACATGTACGACTCGCCGAACTTGGCACCAAAAGTCGCAAGCCATAAGCCATAAGACATCGCCAGATCGTTGCCTTTAAGACGGGGCCAGCTGGCCGTGAAGGTTTGGGAAGCGACATAACGACGAGAATTCTTGGTGAGATACGATCCGAAAAGACCGCCCAAAGGCATGACAGAGAAGAAGATGAATGTGAGCAGAGCAATAACAAAGTGCACAATGCCGATGGTTTTGATGATACTCTTAGATGTTGAATCCGTAGCAACCATGAAGATGTAGACAAAGGGAGCAACATTGACGGCAAAGACGGCAAGCAAAAATAGCAGTCTCTTTGTAAGATGTTGAGCACCGGACCAGCGACGGGGGACATATGTCCATTCGAAAAGCGTAGCGAGAATCTGGATAAAGGTGGCAATAGCACCACCCAAACCGGCGATGGAATAGAGTTTACCGGTCTCGGGCTGGTTGTTCACCTGCTGCTCGTAAGCACTGCCAAGAATGACACTAGGAGCGTTGAACGAAGTGTAGAACCAGAACATAGTAACGTGAATGATCCAAATACGATTGAAGTTGACCACCATATGGAACCACGAACGCGTCTCCTTGTACGTCTTGAAGAATGACTTCTTCCACGAAACTTCACCAAGCTTGGCATAACGTTCGGCAGGGGGAACATCGATCAGCCGTGACTTATCTTCAAGGACAATGCGCTCGATACCTTCAGGGTACCAGAAAAGCTGGTTGCAATCGTCGTAACCAATAATCTGGTTGTGGTCACGCTCGCGACGAACAAACTTGCCATCAAGGATTTCGTAACCTTGGTCACGGCAGTACTCATAAAGGGGAGTAATGCACTTCTTGAGGTAAGTAAGTTCCTCGACAGGTTCAACTTGGTTCTGGCAAGCGGGTGAGTTGAGGTAGTCATCGCAACACTTGAAGATAAAGCACAAGCACTCGGCCATGAAGCGGACCTGGTTAGCCTCACCCCAACAAAGCAGGAACAAAGCCAACTGACGGCATCTGTCGTGCTGAGACATGCGGTTCATGCGAGTCTTCCAGCGGAACTCGGCAGCTTCGAGACTGTCATCACCTTCAAGCTCCTGGAGCTGATCAGCCTCAGACTGTTCCTCATTCTGACCCTTCTTCTTCTTCTGGGTACGCTTGAGACCCTTGCCCTTGCTCATGTTGGCAAAGCCGACGGCATCGTCAAGGTCCAGATGGGCCGCAAAGTACCACTTGCGGTAGTTGGCGTTGTCACCTCCAATGTAATCGGCGTGCAGGGACAGTAGAGCCTGATTAGGGGTCATGCGCGAGGCACGAGAATCCAACTGAGTCATCAGATGGTCGTACATGTTGCGCATGCTGTCACGCTGGAAACCGAACTTGGCAGTGAGATCAACGAAAATGTCCTCGATCTCTTCTTTGGACAGGGGAATCTGGGCCTCGGAGGTCCAGGCGGGGTAGGGCTCGCGGGACCGCTGGCCAGCAGGGAGGACGTTGCCATAGTCTACACCAAAGTTGGGCGTAGAGGCGCCAGAAGAGCGGTTGCCGCCATACGAGACCTGAGAAGAAGGAGGGCGGTAACCACGAGCGCCGCCCTGGCCCTGATCATAGCCATCGTAATTCTCATCGCCACGGCCGTAGTAGTCCATGTCAGTGGCGCGAGCCATGTCGGAACGCATGGTGAAGTCGCTGAAAGTCTCAGAGTCTTCCTCTGAGCCATGTGGGCGATCGCCACGATTGTATCCCTGGTCGTAGCCTTGGTCGTAACCATTGCCTTGGCCATTGGGGTAGTAATTGTCTTGATATTGATCGTTGTTGTCGTAGTAACCGCCATCTTGCTGGTACGGGTTGTTGGCATCGGCATTGTAGTAGCCGCTATAGAAAAAAAGTTAGATAGTTTGACTAAGGTGCATTAGCCATCAGAACTTACGAGTTGTCGTAGTAACCATCGTTTCCACCACGCTGGTTCTGGTCGTAGCCGTTGTCGTAGTACTGATCATCCTGATAGTACTGGTCTTGGCCACCTTGAGCATGTCCTTGAGCATGGCCTCCTTGATTATAGCCGTCATCATAGCCTTGATGGCCACCGCCGCCACCTCCTGGGTATGCCGACATTTTATACTATGGTCTTGTTCGCTGGGGATGGTACTAAGAAAAAAAGAGAAATGTTAGTGTTGACGATAATTGGCGCGATTTCGTGGCTGAGGCTAAAAAAAAAAAAAAGACTGGAAAGCAACGGATATCGTACCTCTTATTCAGACATTAGGAGAGGTTACAAGGTAGAATGTAAATGTAGAATACCCCAAGCTCGGCAGAGAACACCTGGGTTATGAACAAGAGCAGGTTCTGTTGGTAGATGCAAAAGAGAGAGAAAAAAAAAGAAAAAGAAAGGAAAAGTCTAAATTCTAAGGGTGTTTTTTATGTTTGTAAACAAAGGGCGCGTGTCGTAAGTTGAGCGAAACCCAAAATGCTGCACCATATAAGGCAAAAGCCCAAACGGGGAATTGCAGCTGTAGGAGATAAGAAAGCAGAGAAAAATGAAAGATCACCAGCCAATTGACTGTTGTCAGTCAGTCAGTCGTGTTGTTGATACAGATCTTGAGCAAACGATACAAGAGAAAAACACACAAGTAAGTCAGCTCAGAAAGGGACTTAAGAGTGAGGAAGAAAAGAAGAGAAAAAGCGGTAAAGAAGAAAAGAGCGTGTTGTGTTTGTGTTGTGTTGATGGTGTGTCGCCGTTGACAAAAGAGCAAAAGAAAATAACAAAAAAAAAAGGGAGAAGAAGATGTCGACGACGGAATTCTTAGGTTCGCCGAAGAAGAGGGAAAAGAAAAGAAAAAAAGGGAAAAAGAAAAAATAAAAATAAAAAAGAAGAAGAAAAGAGAAAATAAAAAAGAAAAGTTCGAGAATAAGAAAAATGAAAAGGAAAAGGAAAGAGCTGAATAGAGGCAGCCACTCCTAGCTTCGCACTTGCAGAGTTGAGTTGTGGGCGCAGAAAGAAGAACATTGTAACAGCTAGGGAAGGAAGTAGCGTGCATACATGCATACATACAGTTTTATTGTATGTACGTACAAGTACAGATAGTACATACAGACACATACTAGTACATGCATACATAGTACAACATTGGTACTATGGTATGAAAGAAAAGAAGGTATTTCTCTCATTGACATTTACAGGGGTCGGGAAAGTCACTTTTGTATCTTTTGATGTATCTTTTTTGTACAAGGGTAGTAGGTACATCTTCAAGTCTCTAGACGCGTCAGGCATCTAAACCCAAAGTTAACTAACTATACATGCATATGTATTTTACTCGCCTTGGAAGACAACCCATTCTAAAAAGTACTATTTTCTTTTCATGAGTCTTTATGGTTACAACAAAATTTAGCGGCGTAAAAAGATCGTAGCCTGGTGATTAGCTGCTATATCCACTGTAAATGCAGCGTTTACAATTCTATTTCAGCAGGAGAATGTGTAATTTTACAGGGCGCTTGCCAGTAAAGCTATCCACTAAGATGTATGGCTAGATTATTAGGCTGCATTTGGCTCCTGGCAATATTTATCTAGAAAGTGTATGGCAATTCTAATAGAATGGCGTCTGGAGTATATACACTACGCGAAATATATCACGGTACTTTTCATATGGTATTTATATACCGTATATCTTTTTAACCAAAACAGCTTCATATTTCATTGATAACTAAGCTTATTCTATGTTAGGGTAAAGACAATGGTTAGGGTATAACGCGTCTGGAGACCTAGAAGATGTACCTGCTACCCATGCACATAAAGGTACATGAAGAGTTAAAAAAGTGACTTTTCAAATCTAGTACCTTTCCATTTCCTCGCTTCTTCCTCTCTTGCTATTCTTATTCTGTTCGCTTGCTTCGCACTTGCCGTGCCCCGTCAAAACCGATTCGTTGAGAAGTCCTTTGCCTACTTGATACATACCATACCAGTACATACAAGTATGTATACTATGTATCCATATTTGTATATACCTCTCCACAATGTAGTACAGGCCACAATCAACACTACTAGTAGTTATAATATCACAGGCTTATTAGACTTCAGGTTGTATGTATGTATATTTACTTGTATGTTTGTATAATTTCAGCAAGCTGCTCATGTTTCCACTTTTGGCTCACAAAGCTAGTGCTACTAAAAAGTAAGTCAGGATATGAACAACCGATAGCAATGACATACAAGTTAAAGTATGTATGTACATACTGGTATGTAGCACTAAACATGGGTTCAAGGCGTGTAGGGGGTCAACCGGAGAGGAGGGTGGGGGAGGGTGGCTTTACCAAGCCTTGTGTATCAAAGGCACTCACACAACAAGTCATCTCAAAGTATTGGCACATAGAGACTGCCTGTATGTAAATGCACCTATATGAGCCTGTTTATGCTACCATCAACAAGGTACGTACATAACATGCATGTATATAACAAGATGATTAAAGCTGTTCGTCACGGCTCTCCTATTTCCAACCAAGTTACGCTCCTGTATGTAGAGGAGGTTGAGTTTCCTGATACATACATACTACAAGTATGTATGTATGTACTCGCAAACCTAATATTACAAGGTTTTGACAAGCTCCACTCAAGAGTATACCAGTAGGAGGAGACAAACAACTTAAAGCAAGCTTGCGCTGTTTCGGTCTCCGCAGTGACAACGAGAGCAACAATGTGCCCCTGAGAAACGATGCCAGGATACAGGAGCAAGCATTGAAGTCAAGTCTATACAGGTATCTACGTATATATGTGGCACGAAGACAAAGCAAGATTATGTGCTTGCGGTATTGAATATAAGAGTCTTTAGTATCTAATATTTTAGGTTAATACATTGAATGCTTCTATGTGGTATTAGTTTTTTGTTTATTCGAAAGGGGGTAAGCAGGTAGCTTTCTTTTTGCAAAAGAACGCACAGCTTGGTTACCGCCTCCCCATACTGTGTGTCCAGAAAGATCATGTATGTACATATGTAGAAGAAAGGGGTGAATAGTGGGGATCTAGTAGCATTTAACCTTTCAAACTTTGATATGTATGTACATACCTAGTAGTATTAGCGACGGAAGAAGCAGATTGTACATACATACTTGGATATGGCAGAGAAACGAGTGTGTGAAATTTATAGGTATGTACTTCTACAAACATGCATGTATGTATATAGTACATTATTGGTATAAATCAAAAAGGAAACTGTTGCCATTAAATGTGGGCTATACTTTTTGGTACTAGCGTCAGGGGCTTAGCAAAGCATACGTACCAGTACGTATGTTACATAGACAAGCCATAGTATGTATACTGTACATATGTATAGTATCTAGCATACTTTAGTAGTTAAGTACTTATCTTAGTCCTTAACCCAGTTCATACGTAGTAATCGAAAAATCAAGAATAACTTGTATGTACAAATGTAGAGAAAGTATGTATGTGCGAAGTTTTCGTACAAAAGTACATATATATATTACACATGTACATATACTTGAACACTCCCCAGCTTTTGTGCCAATATGCATATGTATATGGTATGTATATCATGACTATGGGTATAGTAATATCCTTTTGTCCTTTTTTAAGTATGTATGTATGTAAACAGTAGGGACGGCCAAGCACCCTGGCTTCAGACTACTTGTAACATCATTTTGAATTTCCTTAAAGGTCAAGTAACTTGGGAAGATGGAAAATGGCAGTTTAGCTGATCAGATTTAGGTTTCATCTATACGTAAGCCACCTTTGTTGTTGGACATACTGAATGTATACATATGTGTAAAGGGAGTAGGAAATGCGTGCGCTCAAAAGTTAAATACATGCATACCATAGACATATACATACAAGTATAACAGACTAGAAGCTAACATTTACAATGAAATAATCCATATTAAATTTGTGTCGTTCTTTTGGTGATTCGATTCATCATCTTTACAACTCGAATTTGAGCGCCTTTGTCATCTACTGTGCACCGTATGCAACACTGTTTTGGCTCCCATCTTCCTTCTTCCTTATCAACGAGAAAGTTCTCCACCAAGTACACGGATTGGTTGTACCTGCGTTTGCGTGATATTCCAGTTTCAGCATCGTGCATACAAGTAGGTACCATATGTACTTGTACATAGTGCATGTGTACATGGATCCTGCGCATTTTTCTTTCCTTTTTTTTTGTTCTCTCTTTTGCTATCCCAAGTCATTTAATAACGAAGCGCCGTCGCTGCGCGCAAAAGGCCAGTATGTACTATGCATATATAAATACCAGTATGTACGTATGTAAATCTGTACAGAATGACTAATGAATAAAAAAGACGGCATATATACGTATACATAGAGTAAATAGAATTACAGCAAGTGTTTCTTATGTGTTCTTGTATCTTGTTTTTGTATTTTTGAGGGGGGAGGGGCGAAGTTGAAGGTTGAAGGGGGAGAGGGCACAGAAAAAAATGTACTTGTACATACATGTACTTCGGCTGCTTCCATAAGCTCCTTCCATGAATTTTGAGCGAGGCCCGCGCAGAAACTGGGACTTGGACGTGGCAGTGAGCTAAGACTTTACCATAGGAAGGAACAACAGATGGGCAGTGCTTCTTCTTTTATTGTCGCAAAGCCCATTGTTTCCCTTCCACATACGTACATATATATACATACATACTTGTACATGTGTATGTAACTTGTGTTGGGCTCCTTGCATACGTGAAGTATGTCTACATACTATGTACATTGCAAGGCCTTTCCAAACCAAACCTCAGTACAATGTAATGGCTACAAGTTGTCGTTCGCCTCCTTGAACTTGTCAGAAAAAGTTATACATACATACAGCGTACATAGATATCAGTACTGGAAATAGACCTATCCCAAAATGACATGTTGTGTTAGCTACCAACGGGAAAGATAGCGCTGATCACAAATATTGGCTCACTTTCTGGCATTTCAAAACAGCTTAGCATAAAAGTCTATCCCTTTTGTCAGCAAAGCAACAGAGGCCCGAAACTTCCACAATCCTTGCTGGTTTGCTTGTCGCCTTGAGATTTGATTTTAGCGAAGGGGTCTGGACCATGCACCTAGGCCAATGAGTCGGGTTCAACCCTATGTCCCTTTATTCGAACAGAGAGGAAAGAGCAATGAGACCCGCTTTTCCTTTCTTGTGCCAGGGGTAAATTTATCCCTGAAGGTTTTTTTTTTTTTTTTTTTTTTTTTCAAATTTAAAAAAGAATAAAATACATAAAATCAAACGTCCAAAAATAAAAACATCCGAACTTGCAACAAGGCTTGACTGGTTTGAAGTGACCGCCTGGCCTTTTCTTTGTTCTCATGTTATTCTTGTTCTGCTATTAGATACTTGCTGTACATATGTGTATATATGTATGTATGTATGTACGTACGTACAGATTATGTTATCTATTCATCGTCTTTCTGCTGACTAGGTTCTCACGCGGGTGACTTTTCTCTGACCTCGGCACGATTTACCCATAGTTTTTGTGGCTGATCTGATATCTTATAAACTTTGGGTGTCTATGTAAGACGCAGCCGAATATTTCAGTTTCGCAATTTGCTGCATATATGTAATACATTTCTGGTTGAAGATCGTGATTTTTTTTTGTCAGGCCATCTGCCTATTGCTTGGAATTATATGTACATGTACAAGCAAGTAATGCCTTGGTGACGCCTCTTAAGCCGTGTCTCAAGGGATAATTGCCTCCTAAGAACAATGCTAGTATAAATAGAAACGAACCAAACACTCCCAAAAGATAAAGCGTACTCGAACTTGTAGATAAACGGCTAGAAGAACGAAACAAGATGAGGCACTGTTAGTAAGGATCTAGCAACATACCAAAGACTCAAAAGCATGTGCCACTTATTGGCCCGAGCAGACAAGCTTCTATGTAGATGTTGGCATAAACAAGACAACATCATGACTATTGTATGTACAAGTATGGTATGTACGTATGTATGTATGTACTTGGACATCAGCAGCGTAACTAAGCAAGACAAAAGTCAACGCCCAACCTGGTAGTTTGAAAAGTATGTACGTACCAGTACAAGTAGTATGTATGTACAGTATACATAATACGCATGTAAAAGGTTCTTTTGTTTCCCTTAGGTTCCGGCCTTATGCCGGCTGTAGAACTAACACTCAGTCGTAGGTCATTTGTTTTATGCCATAACAAAACTCAAGTACATATCAAGGGATGACATTTGGCCACACCTGGCATTTGAATCCACATACATACACAGCTACTTGGATATACCTGCGAGGCGGCGGATAGCTGCACACGCATTGAACTTGCATAAATTCCTCACGTGCATACAAGTACATAGTATAATGCTGTTGAGCTGGCACACACACAATTTTTATGTAAAAACGTACTTGATATCGGTGAGGGAAGATTAGTGCGTACGTAGTACATAGTACTATGTATGTATGTATGTATGTATTGGTTGAATAAATAGTGCACCAATACTGTATGCATACGCGTCGTCCCCTCATGAAGAAAGAAAAGAAAAAACAATAGGTGTACGCAGTACAAACACAAACTTATACGAGATGGTGCAAGACATCTTACGCTGTGGCGCTTAATGAATAAAGAATTCCTATGGCTTAAACATTCGTGCTACGTGCCGTGTGTTGCACCCTTTTTTACGCTTGTTTTTGGACCCTCGAGTGACTGACCAAATTTGCCTCTCGATTACGAGCCAGCCAAGCCAAAAATGCAAATTTATTTTGCGGCTGAGACTCGTTTGTTGAGATTGGTCGGTGGCAACAAATGATGCACTATGTACGCAGTAAGTAAGTACATACATACATACATACATACATACATACATACATACTACACAGTATGGTATGGCACCAACACAGTTAGTTCAGTCATATAACGCAGTACAGTAGAAGTTTCACCCAGTTGGTGTGGGTTTGTTCGGAATTTTGGTGTAACTTGTGATAACGACATAGTAGAGAAACAAATCTTTGTACAAAAAGAAAACCCTCCCGTACATATATTGGGGATAGACCGGGTGAAATGAGGCTTGACAACCTGCATCACCACCATCATCAGTGGCTTCGCAGCTATTTGGTTTCTTCTCCTTGCTGTGCTTGGAATGTTGACGAGGTGAGATGGGCTTCTTCTTTCCACATCTATATCTCATGAGAGACAAATTGAGCAACATGTCTCTGGATATTCCCAAGGTACATTGCCACGAGTCTGATTGGACTCCTACTTGTAATGCTTGCTTACTTGTAAATACATGTTACAGGACGTTAGTTTTTGCATACACACTGCGTATATACAATGTATGTACTTACCACTCCAGAGCCACATCCTCGTTGAAAAACACAACTTGAATATCAAATCTCGTATTCACATCTCATCACTAGCATGATGACATCTCGCTGACATGCGCAGATTGTAGATTGTTCCTAGTATGTATGTACTATAATACTACGTACATGTATGTATTCCTTTGCAGTTGTCAGTTTGGCCAACGCTATCCGAAGCACACACTTGCAGCCGCGATACGAGGTTGCATACTTACAGCTGCGTCATGCTGTTAACTTGGACTGCATTACCGGTTATTTAGATTGTCATCCTGCGGAGAAAAGCGTTGGCTTGTAACGTGCTTGTATGTACTTGTATGTATGTATGTATCTTTTATTTACGGTTTACGGCTTAACATAATGCACTGGCCAGAGGACCGCACTGACGTGTACTTTTGTTCTTCTAGTTCCATGATTCTTGCTCACTATTGCTTCCAGTAGTTCCGGCGAAGGATACCATATTGAAGTTTGATTGCTCACCCTATGGGCGGCTGTCCAGCGAAATCGCATCATGACAAGTACATACCCTACATTGCTGAAAAAAAAATCTCAGCTAAGAAAACACATGGAAATATTTTTGTCCCGAGATTTTTAGTCCTTTCATCCATGGGAGATTCAGCCCACCATGGGTTTAGGAATTCATGAAACCTACCGCCACGGAATGCCGCGAAGCCAAGGAACTAGCGGCCTCCCTCAAGCACAGAAAATAGCCCCCGCATCCATGATTTGGGGCGGCTGGATATTTAGGTTTGCTGAACGACTGGCTCTGATATAGCGTCCCTAGAAAGTCAAAGGAGTTATACTTGTACAAGTATACGCACCAGTAGTACGTGGGTAGAAGAGCCGAAATGCGACTGTGCACTGAGTAAGTTTTCTATTTGTAGAAAGAAACGGCCAAGGTTTAGCGCTCAAGTATCATATATCATAACATATGTACTTGTAGATCCAAGTAGGAGGGTTGTTTGGGCAAAGCTGAATTTGTAACAGCTGGCGTTGTCGCTTAGAGTAGCTAACCCTAAAGGTTTCGCTTGTATTTGATGTAAAATACATAATAGCATTCAAACATACGTTTATACTCGATGCGCAATGTTGTATTTTGCTGCTATAAAGCAAGGTTTTTAGGGAACCTTCAGCATTCTTTTGCTGTTACTATGTACATATTGATTGACAGAACAACTCAACTCACCGCCTCTTGGAATCCATCATGACACCAGCATAACAGTTATCCGTCCATAGTGTTTTCTCTATTTTCCCCTAGCAATGCTGCGATGTTTGCGTTATCTATTTTTAATTATTTTTAATCCAATGCTTTCTTTTTTTTTTTTTTTTTTTTT
>CM069897.1:4173377-4183378 GCA_036034705.1 Thielaviopsis punctulata
TTTTTTTTTTTTTTTTTTTTTTTTTTTTCTTTTCCAGATGCATTCATGGCTAACGATGTCCGCTTATAGACACCCCTCGAGTTCCGAAGAGAAAAACTCCGGAACCAGACGAGACATCTTTCATGTATAATTTAACCCCGGCTTTATTTATATAATCTATCCGTTATATTGTGCCGAGCGTTCTGTTATATCAACCGCATCGCGCAAGTAACCCCAATGGTTTCCATCAGCTAATTAACCCATTTCTCGCTCTACAGGACCACCGGTGGCGACTTTATCGACAACCCCACATCTTCCAAAGTTTCCAGAATTGCCACACCCGAACCCAGAAAGTCAAGAATGCCCACACGTGGCGCAACAGCTGGCGGCAGGGGTATTCCAAGAGCAGTCTCCCGCGGTGTATCGAGAGGAGCACCATCTGCCAGAGGGGGTACTACTAGAGGCGTTGCGCGCGGTACAGCTCGTGGAGGTGCCCGAGGAACAACGCGGGCTAGTGGACTTCGAGCTCCACGTGCCCGGGGGCTGCGCTAAGACGGATTGAAGTTGCGCATATGCAAATCGCAATCGCATTTCAGCTCAAGTTCTGGAATGCCGCCGAGTAGTTAAACCAAATTGCATTGCTGGAGGGGTATCTATGGTTTTGTCTACAAGTTTGTATGAGAGGCTTGACTTGTAGTAAGATGGGGTCGATCGATTAGGTACTGTTTTGGCCAGGTATCCTTTTGGTAAAGCCAGTTCAAGAGTCCATTTCGATATCGTCCGATCCGTTGGCCATGGACTTGGGGCCCTTGTTGTCGACACTGATACCAACGGCGGCCTCAGCTTCCTTTTGAGTATAGGGTTCCTCAGCAAGAGCCTTGACTCTAGAGCACACAAAAACACCGGCATTAGTTCATGTTCATATGTATAGCTTGCCATCACTGGCGGGCGCAACATCAAACCACCCAACAAAACTAACCTTCTCCTGTGAGGCTTGCCCTTGCGGTGGCCCACAAGACTGACCTCAGTCTCGAACCACTTGGCACACTCTACGCAATAATGCCTACCAAGACCGGGAAGATCCTCAGCGGCTTTCGTTGACATGAATTGCGCAAGATGCTTGGCAGAAAGCATATCGGCCTTGATCTGGTCGATATCTCTGAAAAACAGTTAATATAACATGTAATATTGGTTTTTAATGCCGGTGTGTTGATATATCGTACCTAGTCTTTCTCCGTGTCTTCGTAATCGTCCGTTTCGCAAAAGTGCCGCCCATTTCTGAAAATCTTTGGTGTTGTTGCGCAAGCTCTCTCTCTGTTTTTGTTTTCGCAAACTCCAAATTTTTTGTACCCAAGTTCTCTTATCCAAGATAAGATAAGAAGTTCAGTGGAGTCTTTCGAGGGGTGGTGTTCGGATTATCTCCGGCTAATTATCAATATGTACACGCTTTTGAGGTTCACGTCACTTGCGATCCCAAACCCAAGCTAAAAAAAAAAAAAGAGATAAAAGTAACACTTGCGACTTTGGTTTTTAGCTCCGTCTATCTTGTCTAATCATCTCACCATTCTTTATCCTACTCATTAGATTTGCGACTACGCTCTCCACTTCAAGTCTCTGCTTCCGATAACGAAAACTCCGTTTTATTTTTCACGATGAACCGAGGCGGTCCCGAAGCAGGCATGTCTGCTGCTGAGCGCATGGCTGCGCTTAAGGCGCGAGTTGCTGCGGCTGTTGGAAACAGTAAGGGGGGTCTTGCCGTGAGCCTCCATCCTGCTCTCGAGAACTTGAACGCGCGCCCGGCACCCGTTAAATCTACACACCCTGGAAAACCGATGCCAAATAAATACCTTGAGTCTGTACCGGCAGGCCAGCCTGCTGGACGTACTCGGGAACCGCGGCAGCTCCAGTTCAATCAAAAGGGCAAATACATTCGTAAGTTATCTCTGTTCAAGACGGTATAAGAATGAAACTAACAGTATTGCCTCACTAGAACAAGCGAATGCGATCAGACGTCAAGCGGCCCTTGAACAAATCAAAAAGAGAGTTGCGGAACAGGCGCGCAAAGCTGGTCTCGACGAAGTACCAAGCGACAAGAATTTTGTCGTAGAGGAGCCTCCCGCTATCGAATGGTTTGACCAGGGATACTTTGTGGAAGGAAAAACGTACAAAGATCTTGACGATGCGACGTGCTTACGGTTAGAAGGCGAAGATTCCATTGTGACTGATTTGATACAGCACCCCGTTCCCCTTGAGCCCCCTCAGGATTCTCTTGTTCCGGGTGCCAAACCAATGTTTATGACGAGAAAGGAGCAAAAGAAACTTCGCAGACAAAGAAGAATGGCGGAAATGAAGGAGATGCAAGCAAAGATCAGATTGGGTCTTGTGCCCGCCCCAGAACCAAAGGTCAAAAAGTCAAACCTGATGCGAGTTCTGGGCGAAGAGGCTGTCCAGGATCCCACCGCTGTTGAAGCCCGTGTGAACCGCCAGATCGCAGAGCGTCACGAGACACACATCAAAATGAATATGGATCGTCAGCTTACAAAGGAACAACGCCACCATAAGCTTGCTGAAAACCAAGAACACGATGCCTCAAAAGGAATTCACATGCTAGTCTTCAAGATTGGTAATTTGGCCAACGGGCAACATCGTTACAAGATTTGGAAAAATGCAGAGCAACATGCGCTCACTGGAGTGTGCCTTGTTCACCCGAAAACCAATCTAGTGATTGTAGAGGGTGGTCAGTACAGTACTAACAAGTACAAGAAGCTGATGATGAACCGCATCGACTGGACACAAAGCGCGCCTCCGCCCTCGGGGCCTGTAAATCCCAACAATATACGGGATTGGATGGCCAGCGACGCAAACACCATGGCCACAAACACCATCACGCTGCTCTTTGAGGGCGAATCTAAGACCAGATTATTCAAAAAGTGGTCGAGCAAGATTTGCGACACTGACAAGGAAGCGTTTGACTTTTTGACGCGGGTAAAGCTAGAAAGCTTCTGGGCACAAGCTAGACAGGCGTCATAGACGATGTGTGCTTGCTATTAATAATCCCATCCAAACTTAATAAATCCAATTTCAGTTACAGCCTTTTTAGACGTCTTTCCAGGCTGACTTTAATATGTACATATATACTTCTACTGCTACTGCATACATATGTAGTATTATTGATGATGCGCAAAACCGCGACAAACGATTCTTGGACGTGTAAATATATGGTACATACAAACATAGGTAGTTACATGTGTAGTAGTACTAATTTTACGTTAAATCCGGAAAATCATAGCGTTGACGGGCCGCCCAGGCGGAGCAGTACACGTAGGAAATCATGAATATTGCAGGGTACAATGCCGAAAAAACAAACCGCCAGATACTTTATCGGGATTCTTGAAAGAGTACATTGACAGGCGTTTGCCATGTTTAGTTGTTTTCTAGTGTTTACCAGTGCGTGCTGATAAATTGTGTACATAACACTATTGTGATTTTTCATGGTGGGGAGAAATATCAAGTGGTTATATTTGTAAAATTGGTTGACGACCCATTTCCTCCCTTTTTTATTTATTTTTTATTTTTATTTTTTTGTAGTCCATCACATCACTAACTGCTATTGTCTGCGAAGATCCGCCTCCTTTTCTTTCTTTCTTTCTTTCTTTCCTTCCTTCTTTTGCTTTGAAACTGCGACCTGCAAAAGTTGTGTGTTAGCCTTTAATTCATTGTTGCGCCATCTCTCACATCGGCGAGCACAACTGGTCGTTGGCGCTGTTTTGTTTTGTTTTGTTTAACAGCAGTGCCAGCCATCATCCTTTACCTGACCTCTGTGTTGAACCGCCTTTCAACCCATCTTTGCGATTCTGACAGTTCGATTTGCAATTGCATCCACGCAACCATCCTCTACGATTCTGCGCAATGGAAGTCGGCGAGATGCAGGCCATACTGGCCACGATTCTACACGAGTCAAACATTGTCTTTCAGAAGATCCCTGGCTCGGCCGTGCTTGTGCGCTACATCAAGTCCAGCTACCAAGACGACCCGGTTCGCTCAGCTCTGGAACTAGTGCTCGTCCTGTTCTTTATACGTTATATGATGGCTCAATCTTACTCGACGCAGCCCAACAACTACGTCAAGCTTACCGATGCCGAGATTGACGAGCTTGTGGATGATTGGACCCCGGAACCGCTTGTTGCACCCCAGTCCGATTTTGATCGCAATGTTGCCGAAAAGGCCCCCGTTATTGTTGGGTTAGTAGTATATGGATTCAATCATTGACGACAAAAGAAATGCAGGCAATTAACGTAACATGTGTGCTCTACAGACCCAGCGGACCCAAGTCGAAGCTCTCCAGTGGCAAAACTGTCATAAACCTCGGCTCGTACAACTACTACAATCTGAATTCGAACGAGACTATCCGGGACAAGGCAATTGAGGTCTTGCGTGCGTATGGTGTTGGTCCTTGTGGCCCTCCCCAATTCTACGGAACCCAGGATGTCCATGTCAAAACCGAAGCCGACATTGCCGCCTACATTGGAACCGAAGCCTCTATACTCTATGCGCAAGCCTTCTCGACCATCTCTAGTGTCATTCCCGCTTTCTGCAAGCGTGGTGATGTCATTGTTGCTGACAGCGCCGTCAACTACTCGATTCGCCGTGGTCTTCAAATCTCGCGTTCTAACATTCGCTGGTTCATGCATGGTGATATGGAGGATCTCGAGCGCGTTATGAAGCAAGTTGTCAAGGAGCAGTCTCGTCGCAAGCCCACTCGTCGCTTTATTGTCACCGAGGGCCTCTTTGAGACTACCGGTGATATTTCCTTTTTGCCGAAGCTGGTACGTTCTCGCGTCCTCATGCAAAGGTTGTGCTATTGCGTCATAAGCTAATAACATTGTAGATTGAGCTCAAGGAAAAGTACAAGTTCCGCATTATTCTCGACGAAACCTGGTCCTTTGGTGTCTTGGGTAAAACTGGCCGTGGACTTACGGAAGCTCAGAACGTGAATCCTGCCCAGGTTGACATGATTGTTGGTTCCATGGCTGGTCCTCTGTGTGCTGGTGGTGGTTTCTGCGCTGGGACCAAGACTGTTGTGGACCACCAGCGCATCACAGCGGCTTCATACACTTTTTCGGCTGCTCTTCCCGCCATGCTGGCTGTGACTGCCAGCGAGTCCATTTCGCAGATCCTGTCCAATCCGTCTCTGATTACTGAGGGCCGCAGCAACATTTCTACCCTGCGCGCGCAGGTTGAGGCTCGTAACGATTTTCTGACCATTACGAGCCACCCTGAGAATCCTATTATCTTGATGACAATCAAGCCTGAGATTGTGGAAAGGCGCCACCTGACAGAAGATGACCAAGAGGCGTTGCTGCAGAACATTGTGGAAGAGGCAAGTTATACACCAAATACCGAGCCGTTTGAGTTGATGTTGATGGTAATAACTAACACTTTTTTGATAGTGTCTTGACAACGATGTCCTAATCACGCGTCTCAAGCGCATGCCTAACTGGACTCGCGTCGAAGCTAAGACCTTTACCTGGGATACCCAGCCTGCACTCAAGATTTGCATGACGATTGGCCTGGACAAGAAGGAGGTTGAAAAAGCAGGCCAAGTCATTCGGACAGCCATCTTCAAGGTGATGAAGCAGGATACCCTGAAGCCCTAGATGTGGCGGTAAAAGGGGTGTCAACTTTCTATTTTCTTTTGCCTTCTATGTTTTCTTTCTTTCTTTTCTTTTGCACTTCATTTAGACCGCGCTGCGATACATCAACACTAACTATACGACATACACATTCACACACGCACACGTATTTGTGTTTACATACGATTACACTGCTCTCTCGAAGCGCGGGTGCATATGTTTCTATATTATGTAACGGCTCTTGCTCTCTTTCGGCAATCTCTCTTTGTATTTCTGCTCCTCTTTCGTTCGTTGGCTTATCTTATCTCTTTAGGGTTAAGCGGCAGATAAAGCTTTCAAAGTCGCTGCTATTTCTTCTGTTCAGTTACCTTCTTTACTTTTGCCTCCGCCGCGTTTTTATTAATATCTGCATCGATCAGGATTCTAGAAGTCTATGCTACCGCGTTCTCAAGCAGGCATTCAGATTTCCTTTTGTCTTTTTCTTGCTTCTTCTTCTGGTTTTGTTTCTAAGGGTTTCGCCGGTTTGTTCTTAAGGCGTCAGGCATTTGGAAAGGTATATACATATATGGCCATCATAAAATGTTATCACTTATTACCATACGACTCATGTGTTCAAAGTACCCATCGGTTTCATTCATGCTTTCGGCGACATCAGACTTTTATTACTGTATGGAACTTACTGTGATCAAATACTTCTTTCTAATCAGCGTCGGGGTTTATGTTTAGTGCCAATGTCGAGTTTATGTATGTACGGTGCCGGCAATCCCTTGCGTCATAGAGTTGCTCCTTCACGCAAAGAGAAGCTAAAGGAATGAGGTTTGTGTGTTACGCGGGTGGTTTGTACTAGGTACATTTATGCAACTATGCTGAACTGTGGTTGCACGGGTACCAACTACATACATACTTTATGGTCGCCGACCATTAACTTACAGCACTAGGGCTAACAATTGCAACAGGTTTCTAAGCGTCAACTCAAGGGTTCTGTCTCCCTTCTTGCGCGCTACGAAACTCCTTATTAAGAAATCAAAGATATCAGAAATAGGGTTCTGACTTTTTCCTCTGCGGCGTCTTACACCTGAATAACGTGCGCATAAGATGAGGTATGTATGACACAGAGTCGGCGACCCAAAAGAAAATCACAGAATGGCTATCAAATCACACGTGGGCATAGAACAAAGAAGTCTCCGGGGACTTTAACACAGAAACTCATATCAACTGATGCATGCCACTGGCTTGTTACTGTGCTGTGTGAATTGTAAATGTGCCTGGGCTTATGTGAATTACGCTCTGTTCACAGCGGAAAGTCTACAGCCCATGAAACCGCTCATTCGGCAACTAATGTCCCAAGGCTAGCGCACTTTGGCATGCCAGATGTACGCCGAACAGCGTATTGTCTACCGGAAGAAGAGTGACAGAAGAAGAGCCACAGATGCTATACCGCACACACTACTTTCCATTGAGAGGTCTTGAGTCAGCTTGCCCGAGAAGAGTTCAGTGTTCGGCGTACACCGATTCACATACACGCCCCTACATAGATCTAAGTCTAGTAATGCCCGAGTGGCAGTGTGATGTCTCGGGAATCACGGACAGAGCAAAGCTGATGCCGGCTGTTATAAGAAAAGCTCGCTCGCTTCTGCATCCCACAGTCTTTTAGATCACAGCTCTACACGTTTTCTTTTCTTTTCTTCTTGCATCGTACAGCAATTGCTACTTTTCTCGGCAAACATGGCTACCACAATCCCACCGTCCACGAAGAACTCCGAGACTAACCTTGGCCCCGGCTCTGACGACATCGAACTCAACCCTATCCTCGCCGCACATCTCATCAACAACCTAGTCCCGTCCTTCTCATGGCAAGACCTGCGTGTCATGGTCAAGGACCACGCCACTGGCGCCCCCCTGGCCATTCTTGACTCTGTCTCGGGCCATGTCAAAGCTGGCGAGATGCTGGCCATCATGGGCCCCAGTGGCTCCGGCAAGACTACCTTGTTGAACGTCTTGGCACATCGCCAAGCCGCTGCTGGGGCGGAAACCACCGGTGGTGTACTCATGGATGGCCAGCATGCTTCGCTCAACATGGTCCGTGACATGACGTCGTATGTTGAACAGGAGGACGCACTGATTGGAAGCCTGACAGTGCGCGAGACCATGATTTTTGCGGCGCGTCTGGCTTTGCCAAGGTGAGTTCCACTGCAAAAGATTATGCTTGTTCGGTGTGGTACAAGATTGCTAAATACATGCTGATAATTCACTCAATAGCTCTGTCTCGCGTAAAGAGGCGTTCCGTCGTGTCGACGATCTAATTTCCAGTTTTGGTCTTCAATCCCAGGCCAACACCATCGTTGGAACGCCAATTAAGAAGGGCCTGAGTGGGGGTCAAAAGAAGCGCCTGGGTGTTGCCAGCCGCCTTGTGACCAACCCCAACATCTTGTTCCTGGATGAGCCCACGAGTGGCCTGGACTCGGCCCTCAGCTACGAAGTCATCAAGTATATCAAGGATATTGGCCATGCAAACAATGTATGTATGCTACGCTTTACTGCATCACAGGTCAGAATTGTCGAATGCTAACTAGGCCAGCTCATCATCATTGCCTCTATCCACCAGCCTTCAACGTCTACGTACATGCTCTTTGACAAGCTGTGTCTCATGTCCAAGGGCCGCACATGCTACTTTGGCTCTCTGGCCAATGCCCCCGACTACTTTGGCCGCATTGGCTATCCTATGCCTCCCGCCATGAACCCCGCCGAGTTCTTCCTAGACCTGGTCAACATAGACCTGGACAAGAATGGGGAAGTGGTTAGCCGCGTGGAGAAGATCACGAGTGCCTGGCCTGAAAATTCCGAGCACAAAGCCATATTGCAGACCATCCATGACACAATTGCGGCGCCAAGCTCCGTTGACTTGACCAAGGTGCAGCTGCCCAAGCCAAGCCCCTGGATGGTCCCCATAACCCTGCTGCACCGCTCGTGGATCAAGTCATACCGCGATGTTGTCGTGTACGGCATCCGTGTGGCCATGTATCTTGGTCTGGCCATTCTCATGGGCACCGTATTCCTACGGCTCAAGTCGAAGCAAGAGTACATCTTCCCGTACATCAACGCGATTTTCTTTGGCGGTGCCTTTATGTCATTTATGGCTGTGGCATATGTCCCAGCCTTTCTAGAAGATCTGCACACGTTCCACAAAGAGCGTGCCAATGGTTTAGTCGGACCGGAGTCGTTCATGATATCCAACTTCATCATCGGCCTGCCATTCTTGTTCTTGATCACCGTGCTGTTCTCCGCTGTGACGTACTGGATGGGTAACTTCCGCCCGGATGCCGTGGCTTTCATGCGCTGGATCCTGTGGCTGTTCCTTGACCTTGTAGCGGCTGAGTCGCTGGTTGTTTTGGTGTCCGTGATCTTCCCTGTCTTTGTGGTGGCTCTGGCAATTGCAGCATTTCTCAACGGTCTGTGGATGTGCGTTGACGGGTTTCTGGTGCCCATGAACATCCTGAATGTGTTTTGGAAATACGTCTTCCACTACATTGACTACCAGGCGTATGTCTTCCAGGGCATGATGGTCAACGAGTTCAAGGGCCGCATCTTTGACTGTGCCAAGCAGGCGTCGGGATCGTATGCCTGCATGTATGTTAGCGACTTGAACTCGCAGGGGAAGATTGACGGTGTCTCGATTCTGAGCTCATACAACATCAAGACGGGCAAGGAAGGCCAGTGGTTTGGCATTATGATAGCCATTATTGTTGGCTACCGTATCATTGCTACCGTGGCGCTTCGTTATCTGAAGCACTAAGCGGTGGTGTACATATGTAATTGTACTTTTACTCGTGAGGTTAGAGGTTTAACCGCCAGTTGTCAGTCTTATTTCCGGGTTGGTGTTGGTATTTTTGTTCGGCATATTTGGCTTGCTGTGCTTATCATAGCATTTTATTTTCTTATTCACACAGTTTGATATTACCCCGACTTTCATCACGGGAGATGGCGCGCATTTGCATCATGTAATACTGTTATCCTAAGGTCAGTGTGTGCAGCTTCCCAGTTGGTAATATACAACGTCTTGGCAATGGGACGCTCAGTTCAGGAAGAGGGTCTTTTGTGAATGTCGTATCAGTTGTTGTTGTGACGCTTTAAGATGGATATCTTGGCGGCATGTAGTACTTGTCGTCGTCAAGCCGTTGACTGACCCGAGTTTTTGTATGTGCCTAAGGAGTCAATCCCGCCGATTTGAGCCTGTAAGATATACCAGTGTTGGTAACCATCAATCCATGGCGCCACTTATGCAAACATATATACTTGTACATACATACATACATACATACATACATACATACATACATACATACATACATACATACATACATACATACATACATACATACANTACTTACA
>CM069897.1:4183474-4194252 GCA_036034705.1 Thielaviopsis punctulata
ATACATACATACATACATACATACATACATACATACATACATACATACATACATACATACATACATACATAGATACACATGTATGTACATAGATACCTCGGCTTGAGACAAGTCTTTTGATATTTAAAGCTAACAACTCGCAACCCAGGATGGGTCAAGCCAAGAATTCTGCCTCTTCATCATGTTTGTCAAGCTTTCTTGGCTTTTCTCTTAGCATAGTTGAAATTGCCGGCCGACAGGTTTATATATATGTATCTATGGTGGTTGTCTTTTCAGCGACTTTCCTATTTTAGAAGCCCACCTGCATTGGACGATCTTGGCATATCTTGGCAATGGCACAGGAAGAAGGTGCGATTTATACATAGTACATGCATAGTACGTACTTGTGTGAGTGTGTATGTACATACGTATACGTATGTATGTACATATGCATTCCCTATCTGTTAACCTTGTTTCCATCAGTCTGTTAAGAACTTTGGAAGTTCAAACCCTGCGTTATGAAAATACCTGATTCCAGGCTTCTGAAGAAAAATCACATCCTGGGAAACAGACCTGTCATAAAAACCCATGAGCAACGAGACCATATACTATGTCTGTACATACGTATACATACTACCAAGTGAATCAGAAAGCTCACTAGATGAAGCCTCGCAGCATGAGACGACTCTTCAGCCATGACAGACGACGATTCATGGGAATGCCGACATCAATTAAAGTCAGAGCGCCAAAGAGTCAAGGGCAAAAATAGTCCTGTATCATTAGACAGAGGAGCCGAGCTTAGGCCAACTACCGAATTATTGTCCTTGTTGAGTACTGCAGACAAAGGCAGCATGCTACGGATGTAAAATAGATACTGTATGTACATACATACATACATACATACATACATACATACATACATACATACATACATACGGAGTATTTACATGCATATGTTCAAGTCTACAAGTATAACTCCTGCGCAATTGTAGCTGAGCATATTCAAAGTCAGCCCTTGTCCGTACTCGCTTCCGATTCTGTTCCCGCATGAACTTTGGTCTGAAAAGTTCCTGATATGTGACCACCTCCAGGTAATATTCCAGGTTTGCCTGATGTTTGATAGCTTGTTGCTACAATGATCAGTCAGGTATATCTTTGCCATTAGCTCGTGCTTTGCGTTTGACAACCGCTATGTGATTACTAACATCATACCTTGAACGTTGAACGTCACTTTCCTCACTTTGATAGGCTTTGTCTGGCAAGTAAGGGCTGACAGCGTTCCTGAGAACCAAGACAAGGTTTGTATAACGCAACTGATATTTATACTGCACGGTTACTTACATATGTACTACTACATACATACATATTCTATATCTCGACTCCAACGGTCCCTCTCTACTGTCAATCTTTAAAGATATCGACATCGCAGCACGATTGCCTCAACTTAATGGCCTGCTAGAATAGGCATTTGCCCATATGTTCAACCTGTATGCCAAGCTTTTCCAACTGCAACGTTGTAATTTTCATTTCTATAGATGGATCAAATTCTTCTCCTTTGTATTCAAGGGCAACATATATATGTATGGTAGAAACAAGGCTCCTTTAATGCCAAGAACGGAGGACGGACAGAAAGATACAGGCGTCGACCTCAAAAAGGCCATAGCACACGACACAATCCAACCTTGGTATGCCCAGCATCAGGCTTCTTCCCTTACTTGCATGGTTGTATACCCAAGACTTGTTGCCTACTCTCGCAGAAATGTCATAGTCTCTCCTTCAAGACATCTCTTCCAAGTGTATACATAAATCCGTGCAGTAGCACTAACATACCTCCCAGTTCAAACCCATCTGATGCTTCTCGGATAGCCTCATCACGAGCCTCTAAAGCAAGCCTCGTAGAGCACGCTTGTAAAGAATAGCAATGGTGCCTGTTTTCCCCATTTGCAAATGGTGGGGTGAGGTCTTGGCATTCCCGCGTATGGTGGCATCTGCAAGCACCGAGGATACCGATAAAGCTTCTGGGAGACAGGCATATTGTTGAACTTCCTATCCGAGTTTAAATCACGCTCGCCATGCCTGTCACTCTGCTCTTTTTTATATGTACATACATCGTGATAATCAAAGTCCTGCAAGGATGCACGGCGCTTGCTGCTCGGTCTTCGCTGGGCCACTGCCAAGCTTTACTACAGGCAAAGACCAGTCTGGTATCGTCATTCAATGGCATTGTTCTCTACACCTCTAGTCTATTCAACAAGATAAAAAGGACAGACCTCCCCATCATTTCATGGCTTCTTCCTAGACTTGTCTCGTCACCCCTCTTAGGTCCTCCTTCACTCTCTCTTGCCTTGTCCAGACGTTAGTCTTCATTCTTCATTCGGCCACTCTTTGTTCTAGAGATCTTTGTTGATTCTTCTACATTTCCGTCATTGTCTCTATCCTTCACAATGAAGTCTGTTGTTGCTTTTGGTCTCCTATCCCAGGCCCTGACGGCCACAGCCCACCCGCACAATGGCAAGGTAAACTCCAACGTTCACGTTGCCTCCCGTGGCATCAACCTGGATGACTACCGTCTGCCTCTGATCTCTGAGTACTCTGATGCTCCCACTTCCAGCTCCAACGCCACCATCGCCGCTACCGTGAAGCGTGGCAGTAACTACATTGAGACTGCCACTGAACTGGTCAAAAAGGTTGCCCCCAACGCCGAGTTCCGCCTGGTTGACGACTCGTACGTTGGTACCAACGGTATCGCTCACGTCAACTTCCGCCAGACCGCCAACGGTCTGGACATTGATAATGCCGACTTCAATGTCAACGTAAGTCTCTCTCTCTATCCCTTTCTTATTTCGTGGGTTTACTAATATGAGAACTGTAGGTTGCCTCTGACGGTTCCATCTTCTCCTTCGGTAACTCGTTCTTTTCGGGCTCTATTCCTGCTCTGAGCCGCCGTGATGCTTCCGAACCCGAGGCTGCCTTGAAGGGTGCCATCTCTACCCTGAACCTGCCCATCGAGGTTGGTAACGCCTCTGCTGAGAAGACCAGCGAGGAGTTGTACGTCATCAAGGGTACCTCGGGTGCCGAGAAGGACCCCGAGGCCAAGCTTGTCTACATTCAACGTTCTGACGGCACTCTGGCTCTGACCTGGAGAGTCGAGACTGACATCATGGACAACTGGCTACTCACCTACGTCGATGCCAGCACCAACACTGAGATCCACGGTGTTGTCGACTACGTCACTGACCTGGCTCAGTACCGTGTCTACCCTTGGGGCCAAAACGATCCCTCCCAGGGTGACCGTGTCCTTCAGACCGATCCTTGGTCCATCAATGCCAGCCCTTTTACTTGGCTGGGCGATGGTTCTTCCAACAGCACCACCACCTCAGGCAACAACGCCATGGCTCAGAACAACCCCAGCGGTGGCAACCAGTGGAAGAACAACTACCGCCCTGTTGCTGCCGACCGCAAGTTTGACTTTGACTTTGACCTAAGCATGACCGACCCTGAGAAGTACCAGGACGCTTCCATCACCCAACTGTTCTACACTGCCAACAAGTACCACGACCTCTTGTACCAGCTCGGTTTCACTGAGCCCGCTGGTAACTTCCAGGTCAACAACAACAACAAGGGTGGTCGCTCCAACGACGCCGTCATCCTGAACACTCAGGACGGCTCTGGCACCAACAACGCCAACTTTGCCACCCCCCCTGACGGCCAGAACCCCCGCATGCGCATGTATGTCTGGACCATGAGCACTCCCGAGCGCGACTCATCGTTTGACGCCTCAGTTGTGATCCACGAGTTCACGCACGGTCTGTCCACCCGTCTGACTGGTGGTCCCGCCAACTCTGGTTGCCTGAACACTTACGAGTCTGGTGGTATGGGTGAGGGCTGGGGTGACTTTATGGCCACTGCTCTCCGTGTCAAGAAGACTGACACCCGCAGCGTTGACTTCCCCATGGGCGAGTGGATTGCCAACGACCCTGCTGGTATCCGCAGCTACCTGTACTCCACCAGCCTAAACACCAACCCATACACCTACCAGAGCGTTGACAACCTGTGGTACTATGGTGTCCACTCCATCGGTACCGCCTGGGCTACCATGCTGTACGATGTCATGTGGAATCTGATTGAGAAGCACGGTCACCCTGCTGCTCTCGACCCCGTCTTTGACAACAGCGGCGTTCCCACCGACGGCAAGTACCTGGCCATGAAGCTTGTCCTGGACGGCATGGCTCTGCAGCCCTGCAACCCCAACTTTGTCTCTGCTCGCGACGCTATCCTAGATGCTGACCGTGCTCTTACTGGCGGTGCTAACCTGTGTGAGCTGTGGACTGCCTTTGCTAAGCGTGGTCTGGGTGAGAAGGCGAAATACAACATGTACAGCCGTACTGAGAGCTTTGCCGTTCCCAAGGGTGTTTGCTAAATCCGAGGTTTTTGACTCTTGGATAGACGCTGATGTTTTCCAACGTGTGTACCTGGATACTGATATTCGACCTCGAGTGACATAGCTTTAGAGATCCGGGTTGTATATAATAAGTGTAGTTTTCTTGAGGGGGACCTTTGTAAATAGTTTAATTCATCGTTTCTTGCGTTCACACTCTGGCTGTAATCGGTGCAACCATGATTTTCAGATTCATATATAAGCGACTCCACGAGTTGATATTCAAGCTTGGTCTTGGACTAAACTCGTCCAGTTCTATTGTTACACACGCTCATGTCCCATGTATCGCGCATTACAATACGTATAGTCTATAATGGGTTAGGGCAAGCGATTAAGCTATTGATATGAAATTAAGCTTCCGAGATCATTGAAAGCAAGTCTAGAGTTTGTCAGCATACATGCTGCGTATACATCGTCGTGGCATTATACATATACAGATAATAAGTGTAAATAGCTAGCGATGTAGCTTGCTTCCATGACATGGATATTACCGAGATGAGTTCGGACTTGGACCAAGGCCCTGCAGCCGCTGTCATGTAGCCAAACAAAGAATAACAAAGCTTTTTAACCTCTGAGATGAAAGAAGAAAAGAAAAGAAAGAGTAAAATCATGTAGATAAATGCATGTACATGAATGCATAGTTCCTGCGCCCGTATCGTTTCGCAGTAATACACAGTGACATATGTGCATGTCAACAAGCAACAAGGCGGAACTTGTCATACGTATATGTATGTATGTACTCGCTTGTATATGCAGGTGTCCTATAACCACACACCAGTGTTGAGTATAAAGTATGAATTGAACCCAATCTATCATAAACGTTCATCAGTTTACACATCATCCATAATTCAGCAAACCTGTGTGTACAAGTACTGTACATAGTCACCAGATACATCAAGCATGGAGCGACCATGATAAAAATCAAGGGTTAGTTTTCACTATGCCATCCATGTAAACCATGGCGTAGTAAACTGTTGCTTACTCCAGTACATTAAACAATGAAAGGTGTGCATTTACAGCAGTATGAGTCTGAATTTGCTTATGGAATGAAGAATATTTCCAACCTGAAATATAGTACAGTAAGGCATCAAGACGTACACAAGAAGAAGCGGATTTGGCATTTGTATCTTGTAGTATGTATACGTTAATATGGCCATATGTAACTTTAGTACGTTTGAGTCGTCTCGTCACGCAGGATGCCTCAATCAATACAAGCTCAGTACAAGGGACTGTCAAGAAAACTTTCCATCCGTTAAGCTTTTTCTAAAGTCTTAGCTCCCGCTTTTCCAGGTTGGGTAAGGCTCGTGATGTGGATATATTACGCCACACGGTCAGGCAAGGAAAAAAAAAAAAAAAAAAAAAACGATTCCGCGCATCTGGGTATGATTTGAGAGATAGTATACCAGTATGTACATACATATACATATAAGCACGAGAAACCCATCAAGCAGGCATTGTGAGCCAATCATCCAAGCTCATGTTCTCAAGCCAGCAATGGCACTGGGCTTGTTTTCTATCTGGGGAAAAGACGCACGTCCAGGAAGATATTCCTTTGGAACTGTCCGTGAAAAAAATGCATGACAATTTGGTTACGGGCTATTTTCATACATATGTATGGTATTTGTATGTACATAGTACATACATACTTGTATTGAGAGAAAGAAGCTATGTATACATGATTGAAAGATTGCGCCGGTTTTTATGTACATACATGGTAAATACTGGCCTGCCTGAGATTCCGCTGCAGTGTTGTATCGAGATTCCATATTGGGAAGGCTGTTTGTGCCTTTGCTGCTCTAGTGCAACTCTATGTCAGTAACTTTACATGTAGGTGGAATGGCAAACCTGAACAGAGTGAGCCATGAATGAAGAAGAATGTAGATATGCTAAAACATGTCAACATTGATATAAGTCTTGTATGTATGTATGAAAAAAATGACATCTGCAAGTTAAAGCATCCAACCCCTTCGTTTTGCCTTTGGCAGTTGACGTTGCCTACTGCAAACTGACTAGAAATATACACTGCGTTAGATTTCTGAATGTGCTGAAAGCGATAACGACAGCGATCCTAAATTCAAGCATTATGCATACTGCACTGCATACATATTCGGAGAACTATTCATGAGATGCTCCTTCTAGTCAAGCTTTTTTTTACGGCTTGGCAAGATTCAGAGGGTAGCGATAGCGCAAAATGCACGACAAAGAGCCAGTCCTCAAGAATATAAAAACCAGGGAAGCATTGAGTACAATACAATTGAGCAGATCACGACGACGCCTTTTGTGCGCAACAAGAAAATCGTGGAATCTTCTAGGATTTTGAAGTGCGTCAAAACTATTATGTACTACATAAGAAGAACCAAGCAGGGTTAGCCCAGTCTCCACTTACAAAACCCTGAACCCAGACTTCGCAAGGCTTATTTTTTTTTTTTTTTTTTTTTTTTCAACAAAACGTTTTTCACGTGCAAGTTTGCAAGCATTTTAATCGCCGATTCTATAAAGCGCCCTCTATTTATTTATTTTGACTCTGAATTTCATGACGTCGTTAACTATACCGCTCCTAGACAAGAAACGAACAGTGGCAAAAGATGGCCTGAGAAGACATTTTGTCAAAAGAAAAAAAACACCTTGATAAGAGTATCGTTCACTGATATACCAGTACATACAGACATATGTACATACAGATAAGGTTCGGCCTATCTACCCTGGGCTTCTCTTTATCTTTCACCTCCACGTTCTCACCAAAGTGTGCTGTCGACTTTATGATGCAATGTTACATGGGTGCAAAACAAAACAAAAAGAAAAGAAAAAAGTGCAAAAGTGCCCGTGCATCTACTTGTAACTAGCCGTATCTGATAACGACGTGAACATTTCATAATGACTTCTTCACTACTCACAAGCTGAATTTACTATATTATGATTCCCCAACATACATGACTGGAAAAAAAAAAAAAAACGTGCTGCCCATGCAGAAACCCAACGACGCCGGGCCATGCATGACACCAACATAAACGGCCTCGCTTTTCACTTCTGTGACCTTCGGTGTCAAAGTTTGGAGTTGCAGCATTCGATACTGCCACACCCCATCCAAAGTTGCCGGTCCGTACTCCCCTCGTGCTTTAATCCTTAGCCTGTTGCAGTAAGGTCCTACAACTACTACTATACATACGTATACTTCACGGAACTAACTACAAGTACATGCACCCGAATTCCTATGTACATACACGGGCTTGTTCATCCTATAGATTAAGATCTGTAATTCTGTTGGTTACCTTGTCCTTTGCTATATAATTCCTTGCATTCTGCCCTTTGCATCAACTCTTTAACCTGTGATTTTTCTTTCTTTTTTTTTTCTGCCACCTTTCTTAAGTTTGTTTTCCTTTTCCCAGAGCTTGCTACTTGAGACCTTCATGATCTAGGCTGCCACGCTACTAAGCTCAAGTGCCCGAGTAAGAGTTGCTTCTCTTGCCATCGTCTTCTCAAAGATCCCTTCGTCACATTTTTCTAGTCCAGTCGAAAAAAAAAACCATGTCTGTCGACGAAATCCGTGACGAGAAGCAGGAGTCTACTCTTGCCCCGCTTCCCCCAGCTGAGGAGACTCCCACCAAGTCCTTCCGCGAGTCTATCCTGCCCGTCATTGCCTGCGGCGCTGGATTGTTCTCTGACGGCTACATCAACAACGCAAGTCTTTCCACTCTACCGTTCACTCGATAACTCTTTTTGCTAACATCTTCACCGCAGGTCATTGGTTCCGTCACTACTGCTCTCACCTACCAGTATGGAAAGACCTTTACTCAGTCTCGCGCTCACAAGTATGTCAGTGACATAACCTTTGCTGGTACTGTTCTGGGCATGCTCATTTTTGGCTACACCTCTGACCACTGGTCGCGCACCAACACTCTGCTTGTTTCTACTGTCATCCTAATTGTTTTCACCGCTCTGGCTACTGGTTCGTACTACCATGGTAGTGCTACCGGCTTGTTCAATATGCTCACCGCCTGGCGCTTTTTTGTCGGTGTCGGTATTGGCGGTACGCTTTATTTCCCTTAGATACAATCTACTCAACCATGTTTGTAAAGACTAACACACCACAGGTGAATACCCTGCCGGCTCCGTTGGTGCTGCTGAGTCCAGTGGTGAGCTGAAAAAGGGCTCTCGTCACTTTTGGTTCATTACCTTTACCAATTCCGCCATTGATTGGGGCTTCGTTATTGGCGCATTTGTCCCCTATGTTGTCGCTGCCGCCGCCCACAACCACCACTACGAAACCATCTGGAGAGTCTCTCTTGGTCTCGGCGTTGTCTTCCCTATCCTACTCTTCTATCTGCGGCTGCGTGTGAATGACCCTGCTGAGTTCCGGAAGAACTCTATGCGCAACATCCGTACGCCATATATACTTGTGCTTCGCTACTACGGCTTCCGCCTGGCCATGGTCAGCCTGATTTGGTTCATCTACGACTTCTCGGCCTACTCCTTCGGTATCTTCTCGTCCACCATCCTGTCCAACATCTACAGCTCCAGCACTGCTCCTTTGACCACCGTTTATGGCTGGAATACCGTCATCAATCTGTTCTACATCCCTGGCACCGTCATTGGCGCCTTCCTGTCTGATATTTACGGTCCTCGTTATACTCTGGCCGCTGGTGTTATTGCTCAGGCTATCGTCGGTTTCATCATGGCTGGTTGCTACCCTGAGCTGTCTAAGCCCCACTACGTTGGTGCCTTTGCTGTTGTCTACGGAATTTTCCTGGCCCTCGGTGAGGTTGGTCCAGGCAACAACATTGGTCTTATGGCCGCAAAGACTTGCGCCACGGGTGTCCGTGGTCGTTACTACGGTATAGCTGCTGCTTTTGGCAAGATTGGCGCCTTCGTTGGTACCTGGGTCTTCCCTTACATTGAAAAGGCTGGCGGCTCTGGCGACAATTCTGCCCAGTACCCCTTCTACGTCTCTTCTAGCCTGTGTATTTTGTCGGGTCTGATTGCTCTCTTCCTGCTGCCTCATGTTGACCAGGACACTATCGTTGAAGAAGATGAAAGATTCAATGCCTACTTGGAGAGTCAGGGTTTCGACACTACTCAACTCGGAGTAAAGGCTGGCTCAGAGTAAGTTTCTCTATGAAGCAGACATTGTTTGATACAATGTCCAGGTAACAAAAGTTAGTTGCACGCTTAATGTAAAGGCTATAGCTACTGCCTATAATGAATTATCATACCCTAATACCACGCACTTGCGCCAGTACGAGACTAGAAATTTCACGCGTGAAATACTACGTAGTAGTAAAAAAATCGACAAAGTCTTGTAGGTTTCACGTGATGTTAATCAGCAAAATTGCCTTGAAAGCATATCTTCAAGCGAAGGTGTAATCATGTCCTTATGTACGATATATAACGGACATGTGTGCTATGGATGCGCAGTTATACATTAGACTAAGACCAAAGCGTTTCGACAAATAGAGTTTCTCGACTTGTTAGTAATAGTTAGGCGGCTTTCAAGCCTCGTAGAACTAAGCGGCTGTAAGAATATGACAGACTCTTTATGGGGAATCTCTTAGATTGGTGCATTTCAACGTAGAAAGAATCGGAAAACAGATTTGAGATTAGAATTGACTCTATGTCATGACGGATATCTCGCTTTATTTCACTTCAAGGAAGCCATGAATATGCACGACTTTGGCAGCATATTATCAGCAAAGTTTGAAGTGTACAATGAAAGTATGCTAAAGCAGCACAAGTACCTCAACATTTACAGTAACTTGACAGAGGTCCCGCAAAAAAAATCAGCCTTGCTGAATTTTAGCCTCACTTGAATTCTTCCTCCTACATCACCACAACTATGAATCTCAACACTATCTACAGACCACCTCCAAAGCCATTTCGGAAATATGCAACACCTGACCAAAGGAACAGAGTTTATGCTTATAAACAGGCTGGTCTTTCTGCCTCTCAGATTGCTGAGATAGAGAGGATTAAAACAAGCCTTGTTTATGGTATTATGCAACGCTTCAACCACCACAACCCAGGTCAAACAAAACCAAAGAAGCCCAGACTGACAGAGATATGAGAGCAATAAATAGAGCAATTGAGAGAAATCATTTTATTTCTCTTGAAGAGCTTAATCATTTGTACTGTTCTCATGTGTCTGTAAGGACTCTTGAAAGGGCTCTCATAAGAAACGGAACAAAACACAAAATTGCAAAAACAAGACCACTTCTCTCTCAACAAAATGCAGCTACCAGACTTGCTTGGGCTAAAAGATATATTCAGGAGCCATTATCATTTTGGCAAAGAATTATCTTTTCAGATGAATCTTCCATTGATAGAGGGAAGAATAACAGAGCACCATGGGTTTTCCTTTCAAAGGGTA
>CM069897.1:4214394-4224569 GCA_036034705.1 Thielaviopsis punctulata
ACTACCTCTGCGACGAACACTGCTTTGAGCAAGTATGTCCCAAAAGATTCAAACCATCCTTGCTTTCGTCTGCTTGGCATCGACTAGTTCCGTCGCGCCTTGCTTCGCTTTGTCTTGTCTATCTGCGCCCATGTTACACTACTTGTTGCTTCGTTCGACTCTGCTCGGCCGGCTCCGTCCGCTCCTGAGTCACTCTCCTTTTTCTGACGTCGTGCCACATTGTGCCTCGTGCCTCGTTGTGCCCCGTGCTTTGCCATGCCTGGTATCACTGCTCTGCCTGCCACTACTGCTATAGTTGCAGGCCCCTCTGCTGCAGGTCCTCCCATGGATGGCTGTTAGTTCGTCGATTAGGAGAGAAGTCACGTGTTAGGGTCTGCGCCCCTTTTCTTGTTTATGTTTGATAGTTTGTGTTTCTTATTTTGTCCTGCTCTGCCTACCTTACCTTTTTCACTCCCTATGTCGCTCTGTCTCGTTATACCCTGTTGCGTCCTCTTGGACTTGCCTCTCGCTATGCCTTGCCATACTTCGTTTGGTTACACCTTGTGTAACGATGGCCTGTCTAGCCTCGGACCCTAGCTACATTGACCTGTCCTTCTACAAACGGCTGTTAGGCCGTTAATTGGGGAGGAATCATGTTAGGGTCTGCGACCCTCTACCTATTCGTTAGGGTTTGTTAGAGATCGTACCCTATTTTCCTGTTCACGTGTTATTATGAGTCACCGGCAATCTGAGTATTTATTTAAGTCAGGTTTGGAAATATCGTTTTACTTGGTTTTTAGTTTAGTCTCTTAATTGAATCTTTTCGCATTTTCTGCTACAATTCGCATCGCCTTTCTGCAAGTAGCGCCTGACAGCAAGATTGTAGCGCTGTATGTTTATTAAAAGAGAAAGAGAGATCTGGCAAGACTCTCGTCATAAAGTCAGAGTCACTCTAAGGTCTTAAATACCAGAAGTCAATGCAGTAGCTCACAGATATAAAATTATCGTGAAGCATGAAAAAATGATTTTTTTTTCAACCTAAATGATGCGATGCGATAATTGGAATGGCGGAAGAGAGCGATGCTAAACAAAAATAAAAGTATGTTGTTGGTTGCTGACCAACACAAAATGAGGTCACACAAGCATTTGTAAAAAAACATGTATTACTACTAAGTATGTACGCAGTATATGGTACATATACTTATAGTACATATATGCATACCTTCTTTATTTACATATAAGGTATAAATCATATGTAGTATGCATATTTGAATATTTGTCAATCAATTGTATGGTATAGCTGTATATATTTATTTTTGGTACGTATTAATTTACTGGTACGTACATACATAATGTATAGCGTTTCAGAATGATTGAATATGATATCATCACAAATGGTGATCCATACATGAAAATGATAATACAAAGCAGAAGATATAAATATATATATTACAGGCTCATTTTCAACTGTTGACGTCTTTACCTCCAAGTATTTCTTTACTATTTCTCTCATCTTGTCCACGCTATATCCCTTCTATCTTCTTTTACCATGATGAATCTCGACTCTCACGATACTGCCCTCTGCTTTATTGCACCTATTGAGACTTGGAAGTCACTGAACCATATCCGGAATCTTTATGACCCCGCTGCGTTAAAATGGCCGCCTCATATCAACATTCTCTATCCATTTGTCTCGTTTCATCTGCTCGACCAAGCAACTGGTCTTATACTCAACGCTCTCAAAACTACACCTCCTACTGCTCTTCCTGAAATTCAGCTAAACGATACTGGGGTTTTCCGGCAAAAAAATGCGTCTGTCCTTTACTTGTCTGATAAATCGACATTACACTGCGAGTCTATCTCTCAGTTCCGTGCGTGGCTCATCTCTGTAATCGCTGCCCAACAAGTAAATGACCGTTTCACGCTGCATATGACGCTTGCGCAGTCTGAGCATAACCAAGAATATATGCGTGATGTTCTTCTTCACAAACTGTCGCTTTTGCCGCTTGTTAACTGGATCCCACGACACTTGGCTGTCATGACGCGTGACGAGACGACTCGTTGCATGCAAGTATGGAAGTTAATTGATCTTGATCTGGCTGAGATAGTCTTTGACATACCGTCGCATCTCAATCAGCCGAGGTGGGGGACCGAGGTGGCCGATGTCCAAAGAAATCTTCCATGTGTTCGGTTCCAAGGACACATAGGTCAGTGGCAATCTCACAATCAGACTGCCAGCGACTCTGGACTTATGACTGTAGTACCTAGGCACCTCATTGTCGCAAGTTACAATGTCCTTGCTCAGTTTACGTGGCCGCCAACGACTGAACGCTATCCACTCCTAATTCAAGCCATTCTTTCTGATCAAGCTTTGGCAGATGTTCTTGTACTACAGGAAGTGACTGACGATTTCCTTTCTGTCCTGCTTGCTGATGCCGCAATCCGAGAGCGATTTCCGTTTAGTACACATGCACCATCTTGCCAACCTGAAGTGTTGCCTCTTCCTAACCATTTAAATGTGGTTGTTTTGTCACGTCTCCCATTCTCTTGGACGTTGCTTCCTCTTCCGCGCCGCTACAAGACTGCTATTGTTCTTTCGATTCCGTTAGCTTCTCATAACGCTGACTCTGATACGGCCCCAAAAACTGTTGCTGTGGCTGCTTGTCACTTGAGTCAAGGCCTGACCGACGGCGCCGTGGCGGCCAAGATTGGAGAGATCAAGAAGATTCTCGGTTTTCTCCAAGAACATCACCAAAATGACCCATGGATTGTTGCAGGTGACTTCAACATCACCACATCCAGTTTCACGATTCAGCATGCGTTGGAAAAGAAGTCGATCTCTGCTGAAACTGTCTCTCAGCTATCTTCTATTGATCAGCTCATGTCTGATGCTGGGCTCGTTGATGTATGGCTAAGTGCTCGGCTGGCTGTTGGTGAGTCTTCCGACATGTTGCGCAAAACTCGCAGCGCCTGGGATTTGCACGAAGGGGAACAGGGCGCTACCTTTGACCCAACTGAAAATCCCCTAGCACTAGTATCCAATGGCTCTGGAGCTGGGAGCCGGCCGCAGCGGTACGATCGTATTCTTATCAAAGACCAGGGCCTTTTCCGTATCGAGGGCTTCAACCAGTTTGGCTTTCCTGTCAACAACGACGAGAAAACCCTTGCTAGCGACCATTGGGGAGTACGTACTCTTCTCTCGACAGAGCCGAATACCCAACACAAGAGTACCGCTGCGCTCTCAACTCCAACTGTCGAGCTGTATATGGCGCCAAATGCTGTGACAGATACCAGTGGCTTAAAGAATAGCCTCGACCGAATCAGCTGTTTTCCAGATGCTACAGCTGCTCAGTTGAGAGTTGAAGCTCTAAATCTAATCAAGAGCCTTGTTTTACAGGTATTTGATGGAGAGCCTAATGAGCCACAGGCATTGAATCGCCCGAAGACGCCGTTTGAAGTTGTTCCTGTTGGCTCATATGCACTTGGAGTATGGACAAAGGATTCGGATGTTGATTGCATTTGCATTGGTCCATTCAGCCCCAAAACGTTCTTTGCAGTGTTCTTGCAACAAGTTCGCAAGAGAGCGCCAGATGGGTTTACGATTTTGAGAAAAGTTAAAGCAAACTCAGGAACGATGCTCGAGGTCAATTATCGGGGCGTCAATATGGATCTGCATTACTGCATGTCGCAAAGTATTGCTGAAGAGTAAGCCATGACTAATTGTTCATTGTGTGTTTAACTATGCTAACTTACGTATTTAGTTGGGAGAATGTCAAGAAGCGGCCATCCAACGACCCGGTTTTCAACCTTCCGATTTCTACATTGGCAAAGCTGAAGCCGGCTCGAGACACGCTGTACCTGCTCCGTTCCATTCCGGATTTGGCTGTTTTCCGCTTGGCATATTTCTTTATCAAGACGTGGGCTCGAAAGCGTGGCATATATTCTGCCAAATTCGGGTACCTTGGTGGTATCCAGATGGTTGTCATGCTCGTAACGGTGGCCAAGCAGCTTTTTCATCAAGGCCATACCCCGAGTGCACCTGACTTGATTACTACATTTTTCCACCATTATGCTGAGTTTGATTGGAAGACGCAGTTGGTATACGATCCCTTCTTCCACACCAATCTTCGCTACGTGCGTAGCTTTCGCGAGCCCATGTGCCTTTTGGGCTGGCATGCACCTGCTCTGAACACAGCTACCATCGTCACAATCCCAACATTATCTACCATCCAAGCCGAGCTCTCAAGAGCCAAGGAGATCTTGACCAGCGATGGACTATCATGGGACAAGCTCATGATGTCTGATGGAGCGCCTGACTTCCTTACTCGTTTTAGCAAGTACATCCGTCTCGATGCTCATTACTGGGGCCAGACTGTAGGTAAAGGAAACGCTTTTGCTGGCTGGATCGAGTCACGCAGCGCTCTCCTTCTTGTTGGTATGTTTTTTTCTCTTTTTTCCCCCCGTATATTTAACGCCTGCTCTGTAGATGTACCTCAGTGTTCTAACAGTCCTTTTTAGACATTTCCCGTCGCCTGCCTGGGATATCGGCCCGCATCTGGCCTGGAAGATTCATTGACTCAAATTCTGCAATTGAGCCTTCTGAGTCGGAGCTCCAGACCTTTTTCCTCGTTGGATTAGAACCAAGTCAGGCGTCGCCTCTTCCATCTAGCCAATCACCCGAAATGGACCGGAAGACGCTTGAAGCCATCTTGAGTCGCTTTGAAGACCAGATTCGCTCAAACGAAAAGTACTACGACTCCAAGATGTGCTGGATGTCGGCATCTCTTGTGTCTCAAGATAACTTGAAGACTGCTGCTCTAGATACGAGATCCCAAGTCGGTACAACGATATGGGAGGGAGACTCCGACGTTGAGGACGAAGAGGATGACGAGGACAGTGAGGAAGTTCTTGTCAAGCAACCCCCGCCTCCTCAGTCTCGTAATGCCGTTGTCCCAAAGAAGAAAGGTGGTGGCAAGTTCCGTACAGCCGCCGATGTCCTGAACCGCCTAAAGTGGGATGCATCACTCAACACTGACGACTTCCTAGTTGGATATGAAGACCGGTTTGTCGGTGCTATGGAGAGGCCCGTAAGTGCGTGGAAAACCGAGCAGACGGATGAGGAGTTTATTCCTCAACACAGAATCTTATACTTCAAGCGGAAGGCGGATGGCGAGGTTGTATGGGATCGCCGGTCGCGCATTGACTTGATCTTCGGTAGTGGCGTGTGAAGTGGATGACGACGTTAGGGTTGAAGTAGAGACGACTTATGCGATTTATTTTTGTTGGAATGATATGTATAGCAGTTAATTTGAGGATTTGATTTATAGAAAGTCTTTCTCAGGCTGACGAATAGTGTATGTCATAATCATTAATCTAAAAACTATTAAGAGTATATAAATGCGAGTCTTGATAATACGTTCGCCTCACCCGTTGCATCGGCATCATGGAGATGATCTGAAGAAGAGATAAAACGAAATGCATCAAGGTACACAAAGGCACTCATGTATACAAACTGTCAAAAGTGCGCGCAATAGCAGCCTTGTCATACTTGACATGTTTGCCCTTGCCCTTGTCGATTTCATGGTACCGATCCCAGAAACGGTTATACAGTGGCTCAAGCATTTGCTGAACAGCTTTGGCAAACATTTGACGCACCACTGGATCCATAGTGTAAGAGCGATGCCGAGCCACCATATCATCGAAGCTAGCATTGAAGGCGGCGAATTTGGACTTGATGTTGTCCTTGTCCTTGGTTGATAAACCCTTCACGGCGGAGGCCGAGTCTGACGGACCTGAAGTAGGGCGGGCCGAACGGTTGGTGTGAATGACGTCGAATAGATGCATGGAGATGTCTTTGCACGAGTCGGTGTAAAGACTGACGGCCTTCTTGCGCCATTGCTCTAAAACTGCTGCTCTGGCACCCAGTAGCGGCCCCAATTCAGACTCCTGAACTCCTCTGTCCACAGTGATGACAGCATTAGCCAACGACACACCCTGGGTAGCTTTGCCCTTCAGCGTCAACTGACCCTTCTGGCCCAGACTAGTTAGCAAGGTTTCCATTGTGTCCATACAGTAATTGGCAAATATTTCGCGGCCATCAGCTCCGATATCAAAAGAGGCCAGGCTCGGTGCAGGCGCTTTTGACTGCTTCCAACCACCGTCACCCAGAGACAGCATCATTCCCTCAATAGGAGCAATAAACTCCAACATGCCCTGTAACCTCTGTACTGTCTCTGTCACAATTGGTACCAATGCGCCGTCCGGTGGCAATGTCGGCATATTGAGCACTCTGCGCTTGATGTCCTCTAATAACTCTGCAAAGGAGCCTTTGGCTGTCTCCCGGACAGGCTTAAGGGCAGACGCAAGTGATGACTTGATGACGTCACCGGTGCGCTCCTCGAGGTTAGTCGTGAGCATCGCCATGATACCAGTGATCTCGTACGACAAGAGACAATCAGTCGATAGGTAGGTTTTGATATGAGAGTTAAGGTCACGGATAGTGCGAGCAAGCTCAGCCAGTGCCGACTGACACACTGCTTGGAACAATGGGCTCCAATCCTCCCGAGGAAACAAATTGCAGATATTATCGTATTCTGCCAAAAACATCCCCTCCAAAGCCTTGGCATAAGATCCAATCGCATTGTTTCCTGGGCGGTATACAGCATCGGTATTTTGTTTCTTTGCCGTGTTGACACTTGCCATAGCCAGATTCGACAAACTTGAAGTCAGATATGGACCGCGAGTGTCGACAAAGATGCGACCAACAGAGGCGTCTTGAGGCGCTGTTGGGGTTGTCGCAAGCCGCCGTTGGGCTGTCATATAGCCGGTAATGAGACCCAGCCGAGCCATGCTCTCTTGGGGAAGCAGAGGGAATGGTTTGTTCTTTGTGATGTTTTGGAGGGGTTCGATCGCAGAGGGAGTGTCGGCCTGAAGCAGCTTCTGAAAGTACGACTCCAGCATGTTGTTTCCGAAGTTGACCAGACGAGAAAGGTCAGACATAGTCTGTTGATTGGCGCGCATGTTTGATGTTTGCATTTCAGCAACAGATTGTGCAAGACGCTGGATTGAAGCAAGATATGAAGAAAGGCCGATCTTTTCGGGTCCGGCACGAATCAGAGCCTCTTCATCGTTCTTGCTATCGACAGGCTGGCGCAAACGCTCAATCGCGGCAATCATACCATCCACATCTGCGAAAACGAAGAGTACACGTTAGAATCAACTTTGAATTGAGGGCGACATAGCGAGCAGAGGTGGGTTAACAACTGACTGTTATCGAGTACTTGGAGCTTGCGAGTCTCGCCACTAAGGGGACCTGCAACATCTCGAACACTCTTTCCAGTGGCTTCGAGGCGCCCGAGACAGGCTTGAATCTTCTTGGTGAGTTGTGCCGTCTTTTCGAGGCGGGAGTTTAACACATCGACTTCGGCGCGGGCTTCTTCATCAGCGGCATTGCGCCCCCCGGTGTTCAGCCTCACGGCCATTGATAAAACTCGTGATCAAGAGGCCAAATCGCAGCGTTGTTGTTGTTGTTGTTGTTGTTGTTGTTGTTGGAGAATAGTAGAGCAGATATACGTAACAAAAGAGCGTTGAAACAACAAAAACCAAATGGATCTGAGTATTGAACTCTGGAATTAAATGCGCTGACGATGAGTGAGCTGATTCATGGCATATCAGGGAATGATAGTATGTATGTAGTCTAATAAAAATATGGTGGGTTAAATCATTAATTGAATACATATGAGCTCGCAGTAACTATGTGCGTAATAACCCTAAGACCGCATTCAACATTCACGTACGCATTTTACAAAGCATTTCGCCAATTACATGTGTAAATATACATAGTATGTTAAAATAGACACTTACATGTAAGCTTCTTGCCGGTTTAGTATGTGTGCTTTATATACCAGTATACTACCATACTATATAAGTAGATATAAATATCTTCATTCAACAATATTAGTGTATTTTTCCCTCAACGCTCAACGCTCAGTACAATTTGTTTCTTAGCTCACTGGCCTTGGGAAACTCAGAAGGAAGTAAAAGGTTACAGCGTCATGTACATAAGTGCACAAGCAGTCATGAAGGACTACAATGATTTTCAGTATACATATTCAAGACTAAATCTCACTTGAAAAGAATTCTTCGACAACGGCCTTGATCGTCGAGACAATAAATCCAACGTCATCCTCTGTGATAGTATATGCTGGAGATACAATAAAATGATCACCATGAACTCCGTCAGCTGTACCCGAGCCTGGATATATACAAAAATTGTATTTCTCCGATATAGCCAGGCTGCAAAGTCGGCTCGCGATTTGTTTTGAAGCGGGAAACGGTGCTTTGGTGGTTTTGTCTTGCACAAGTTCAACACCCCAAAACAAGCCTCGGCCGCGAACATCGCCAATGTTGGGATGTGCCAACAATGCCTTAGAAAGGCCCTCAAAAAGAAGGGAGCCCATTTTCCTGACGTTGTCAAGAAGGTTGTCGGTTTGAATGATTCTTTGGACCTCAAGGGATGCAGCAGATGCCAAAGGATGACATTGATAAGTTTGACCGTGAACAAACGAGCTAAAATATTAAACGTTAGCAATTGTACTTACATATATCGAGGACCATTTTCTGAAAATTTACCCTGTGCCTTGGTTCAAAGCATCAATGACCTTGCCACAAATGAGAACACCAGCTATAGGTTGGTAACCACCACCAAGACCCTTGCCAATGGTTTGGATATCCGGAGCAGTTCCGTCGTGCTGCCAGGCGTGAAGTGTTCCACTGCGGCCCATGCCACACATAACTTCATCGAGAATTAATAGAGCACCGTACTTGTCGCAAATCTTGCGTACGCCAGCAATATATCCAGGCACAGCAGGAACACAGCCTAGAGCCTACTCAAAACGTTAGATCCAAACCATAAAGAACATTTGACTTGCACTTACAGCACCCACGATCGGCTCCATGATGAATGCAGCAACTTTGTGAGAGCCAACACGTTGAAACTCAGCATCAATCTCGCCCAAGAGACGAGATAAATATTCTTCATCGCTTTCGTCTTCCTTCTGGCCACGGTATGGAAAACAGGGAGACACCTTAGAAGTGTTGGAGTTAAGCAAAGGCTCAAAATGTTGGCGGCGAGTCTGGTGGCCACTGATAGCGAGAGCACCAAGAGTGATACCATGATATGACTGGTTCCGGGAGATATAGTGCGATCTTTCAGGTTCAGGGTTAGACTTTTCTAGAAAGTACTGGCGTGCAAGCTTAATAGCAGCTTCAGTGGCCGCAGAGCCTGTGTAAAAGTCAGAATCATGCTACGAAATGAAGGTTAGATGGGGCATACCACTGTTGACAATGTAGGCACGCTGCATAGCGCCATCAGTAGAGTCAACCAAGAATCTGCATAAGCCTTCAGCCGGAGCTGTTGTGAAAAACGAAGTTGCGCAATATGACACTTTGTTTACCTGTTTCATGATGGCGTCAATTACACGCTGGTCGTTGTGACCGATGCAAGACACAGCAGCACCACAGGAGCCATCAAACACCCGTCGGCCATTGGAAAGTACAAGTAATGGCCCTCTCCGTGGTCGACGATAGGGACGTCAAGACCAAGCTGTCTATGCAAGACGCACGAGTTGGAACCGGAAGAGGTTTGTGGAGTCATGATATAAGGAAGTCAAGACTCAAACAAACGTATAGATATTTGAACTTGGAAGTATATTGTCCTTAGTGGTATCAGTTAAAGCGTCTAAGAACTTGGATCTGATGATTTTGAAGAACGATGACGTATTTTGTTTAGTTAAGCGAAGTAAGCGCCCCACATGTACACCTTGCTGAATTTTAGCCTCACTTGGATTCTTTCCCCTACATCACCACAACTACAGACCACCTCCAAAGCCATTTCGGAAATATGCAACACCTGACCAAAGGAACAAAGTTTATGCTTATAAACAGGCTGGTATTCCTGCCTCTCAGATTGCTGAGATAGAGAGGATTAAAACAAGCCTTGTTTAGCAACGTTCAACGTTTCAACCACCACAACCCAGGTCAAACAAAACCAAAGAAACCCAGGCCCTTCTTAATCACTGACAGAGATATGAGAGCAATAAATAGAGCAATTGAGAGAAATCATTTTATTTCTCTTGAAGAGCTTAATCATTTGTATTGTTCTCATGTGTCTGTAAGGACTCTTGAAAGGGCTCTCA